>JACXGJ010010737.1:0-21248 GCA_016801105.1 Esox niger
TAGAGGGAGGAAGGGAGAGGAGGTGAGGGAGACTCATGTAGAGGGAGGGAGGGAGAGGAGGTGAGGGAGATGCTGGAGATGCGTTGTTTGTAAGAGGGCTTAATGTCTTTGTGAGAGGTAGAGGAGAGAGACAACATCGATGAGAACGCTGTCTCCCAGACAACAATACAAGGAAGAGATGAATAAAATAGACATAGATTAGATGGACAGTATTTTGTAATATCCATTAGATCCAACTTACTATAGTTCCATCCTTACAATCATTCCATCTTACTACATTATACATTCTCCAGACGCCGCAGCTGTTTTGACTTTCAGAAGTTAAGGAATTTAAACATGGGCTTATCACTGTTTTGTGTAAAAATAATCGATGACTGGAATAAACCTTGCTTTAACAGACAATTACAGTATTTAGAACTGACCAGAAAGTGATGACAAAAAATGTAGCTACTAACTATTTGCCCTTTTTAAAGATGCAGCACCACTTTCAAGAATCCGTAATGCACTTTGGACTGACTCTTCACCCATGTTCAGGATACATCGAGTTGAATGCTAAGTTGGATATCAGCCGTGAAACAAACGTTAAAAACGGAATAATGACAAAATATGCGACCCACGAATTACTGCTTTTACTGCCTCCTACTGGCCCAGTTGATGCTACAGCTGATAGATGCATATTGTCTACGTCCAAGCTTATCATGCAGCATGTCCTGTTATAGCCCACTCTTATTGGTCCATGCACATTTCCTATAATGTTTGTCACTGTATTGAATATGAGGAGATTGTTTATGCATTATGTTTATGCATATTCCTCATTGTATAATTAGGAAGGAGAGGGTGTGGTGTGTGTTTGGTCATTATAACACGTCTAAAGGCAGTTCTTAGGTACCTGCATGGATACAGCCCTTATTCATGCCTGTCATGGACTAACTCACAGTGGCCTAAAATACCGCAGCTGTCAGTCAATTTCAGGGCCTCAGGGTCTAAACCTTTATAACTGTCATCTTGTTGGCAGTAACAAGTTTTACATTTCTAATATGGTATTATTAGTTCCTTATTTCCTTGTACCTGTCACTAGGATAACAAGCCACACACACAGACACACTGCGTATTTTGAATGACACCTTCTGGTGACTGGTGTTAACAGAGGATCAGTGGCTTGCAGCACCTTTCTAACAGATTACACCAGGCTAGAGTTACTGTCCTTTTATATCCTTATCTGAGCTGATTATTCATTTAACTATCTTATATCAATAGCTCTTATCATCTTCTAAATGACATTGCACGTGAAATGGTGTGAATTTGATTGTCGGGGAGAAAGCAGATGTTTAATTTAGAATGGGCAGGTTCCCTCAACGATATTAACTGTTTTATGTTTTTATGGTGGAATTGTGTGGAATAAATTTCCATCTGGAAAACAAATACCCTTCCATTCATTCACTCCCCCTCCCTCAAAATAAATGGCAGACTGAAACACAAATTGCTGCAAACCATAATCTCGAAGTTCTAATTGAATAATAAGAAAAGTATATACAATTTGAATAATCTATAATCACTCTCAAATCATTTCTACATTGATCGCAACTGCTCCCAAAAATGGATTGCATTTGAAAACATCATGATTTACCTTGATTGCATTGAGACAATCAGATAATGTCTGGTCTTTTCTAAGGCAATAAACACATTTTAGCAGAACTCCTTGGGGTTTGTTATTAACAAAAAAGTGAATATAACAAAAACACATAAAAATTTACGCAAGCCACCTGTTGAGGAAGAGGGTGAAGAGAAGACAAATGATGACACATCAGCCAGCCTTGCTGGACGCAACATCAAAGCATTCTTCCTTTCCGACTGCTGCTCTACTAGAGGTAACCAGAGATCTTTTTCCATGGGCTGTAGACCCACTGCACAGTGATGGGGGGGGGGGTCTTCTACACCACAAAATGGAAAACAATTCAGTGTGAGGCTGGAGAAATTTCACTTTTCATCTATTCCAAATACATTTTCATTCATTTATGTGAATCAGTGGGTAACTCTTTTTAGTGATTGACTTAATTGAATATCTTAGTCTTTAATGTGCTCATTTATCAATTTGCTGCATTTGGGTAAGGAAACGTTTATTATCCTCAAATCTTTACCTCATTATACCACAGTATTGGTGAATACTTGTTCTTGATAGGCTAGAATGAGTTCTTAAATGTACATTTATTCATGAGAGCAGTGTGCATATTCATCTAATCATGACATAGAAGTCTACAAACCCACTAGAAATTGTTAATCCCAGTTACAATGTAGTTTCCAACCAAAAAACACATAAGCAAAAATTCTGTCAGAAATAGTTTTTTGTTTATATTAACCTAGTGAATTTATGCTTTTTGTGTTTTGGTTGCTGTAGATGTGGCCCGACTCCAAGGTAACGTAAAGGACATTGGCAATTATCCTTAAATCTCTCTCTATATATAAACAATTAAATTAGGCATCGTGATTTTTCAGGAACATTGGCTGTAAACATTGGTTGTAAACTTCAGTAGTTACATTATTGTAAGCCTGAAGTAAAACTGTTCACGGTTATATTGCAAGGGACGAACTGCATCGACAACGACCATTTCAGAGTCATTGTGTTGTAATCCAATTGTACACCGATCAGTCATAACATTATGACCGCCTGCCTAATATTGTGCAGTTCCAACTTTTGCTACCAAAACAGCCCTAACCGGTCGAGGCCTGGACTCCACCAGAACTCTGAGGGTTTGCTGTGGTATCTGGCACCAAGATGTTACCTGCAGATCCTTTAGGTCTTGTAAGTTGTGAGGTGAGGCCTCCATGGATCGGAACTGTTTGTCCAGCTCATCCCACAGATGCTCGATTGGATTGAGATCTGGGAAATCTGGAGGCCAAGTCAACACCTTGAACTTGTTGTTGTGTTCCTCAAACCATTCCTGAACCATTGTGCTTTGTTGCAGGGCGCATTATCCTGCTGAAAGAGGCCAATGCCATCAGGGAATACCGTTGCCATGAAAGGGTGCACATGGTCTTCAACAATGCTCAGGTAGGTGGTATGTGTCAAAGTAACATCCACATGAATGGCAGGACCCAAGGATTCCAGGCAGAACATTGGCCATAGCATCACAATGCTTCCGCCGGCTTGCCTCCTGCCCATAGTGCATCCTGGTGTCACGTGTTTTCCAGGTAAGTGATGCACACGCACCTGGCCATCCATGTGATGTAAAGGAAAACATGATTCACCAGACCAGGCCACCATCTTCCATTGCTCCGTGGTCCAGTTCTGATGCTCATTGCAGGCGCTTTCGGCAGTGGACGGGGTCAGCTTGGGCACCCTGACTGCTCTGCGTCTACGCAGCCCGATACGCCACAAGCTGTGATGAACTCTGTGTTCTGTCGCCTTTCTCTCAGTACCAGCATTGCTCGTCTCTTGGTTCGGACCACACGGGCCAGACTTTTGAGCCTTGGCCCCATTGATTCGACTAATTGGTTTGACAATGCAGGAAGTGAACAGACAGCACGCGCACGGTTGCCTGGTGTGTGAGAGTGAGTGGCGGCTTCTAGTTGACGGACTAGTGGACCAGCTGTTGGCCAACAAGACAAGAATCTCACCTTGGCTGTATACAGGGGCACTTCTCTGCCCCCTCACACACACACACACACACACACACACACACACACCCCATGCTTTGTCACGTGTGACATTAGGCCCAATGTGCCCTACATGTGGCGTGATCACAGACACGGGTATCGTGACCCTGACGCAGAGGAATGTAAACGCGCTGCCCGCCTTAGATCTGACCCCAACCATGGCCTTACAGGACTCAACATGACGTGTTGCGTGACTGTGAGAGAGCTCCCGTAATGTCCCTGCGATGCTTCGTCGGTCACGCTCCTCTCTCCGGAAAATTGCTTTCAACACGCCGCTTGTAGCTTCCGGATGTGATTGCTCAAAGCCGCTGAGGCCCGGAGTGATCCCGTTAAAAGGAATGACATCGAATATCTTCTTTATCCAGGACGTTTATTAGATCCCCCTGTGGCAAACTGTCTGGTCGAGCACGATGACAAACCCAGACTGCTGAAAAACCGGACCATGTCATTCCCCCTAAAGCTCCTATGGATAAATAATAAAAGCTGTAATGTCACATTGTTAGTGAGGCACTCAGTGACACTCACTGTAACTCCTCAAAACGTAGAAACCAAAAGAGCTAAATTCATTGCAAAGACAGTCTGTAATGGCATTGAGCTATTTGCCTGTTGATAGATGAGAGGATTTCATTTATGACCTGGCCTGAGGATGGAAACAAGACTCTGAACCTCAGCTGATTTCCATACTCACACACACACAGACACACACAGACACACACAGACACACACAGACACACACAGACACACACACAGACACACACACAGACACACACAGACACAAACAGACACACACAGACACACACACACACACAGACACACACACACACACACACACACTAACTTGTAATGAAACAGAATAAATAACCAGAACAAATGAAAACACTCCAACAATATTCAAACACAAGCTTGGTACTGTGCCATTGTATAGATCTTTCAAATTAGATTTGGCGTGGTTAATCTTCAGACATGCTTTGGCATGCTGTCTGTATGCAACCAGCCCATCCGAGACACATCAGTGTTCTTCGAGGATCGTCGACAGCGCTTCTCAAACGGAGCACATAAACCTCCCTCTCAAAGTAATGCAAACATTAAAACTGCCCCTCATGTAAAATGGCTGAAAATCTTGCCCTTGGGAGCCAACGCTCCAACCGGAACGACGTAGCTGCTGAATGTACCGTTGCTCTGGAAATCCCCACATTCACTACGTCCCCATTATGGCATCGGCACGGTCACACCGATCAGTGTGGAAAGACACAGTGTACCGACTCGTGACGCGCTCCACATTCCTTTGACATCCAGTTGCACCATTAACGCAGTTTGAAACGGTTGGACTTAAACACAAGCCAGCAGCTGACATTATAATCCTGTGTTCAACTTCCATATTAGATAAAATTGCAAGCAAACGGCAGAATGTATTGCATTTGTACCGGTGACTTGTCAGCAGCGGTGATGCCAATTTATTGTGTTTCTCTGAGGTGTTTCTAAGCAACCAGCGTGGAACCACTATGTGATGACCTTCTTTGTTGAAATATTAATCAATTTGTTTTTCTAACCGAGACATTTCATGCCCTATTTCTTCCCCACTGTGCGTTTTTTGTTTGTGCGTTGTGCGGGTGTGCGTGAGGTTGTTGTGTTTTGTGTGGCTGTTGTGTGTGTGTGTGAAAAGCATTCCGTTAGATTAAAAAACAAAAGCATCCAGACAGTGTAAACGTGTTTAACCAAACTGACGGAACTACTCTGCCCTCACCCCCCTCACGGACCATATCGCTGAGTGACCTGAAGTTACAAGCCTTTGTTTCTAGTTTATCAGAATGGTAAATGACCATCCTACATCCATTTATGATTGATTTTCTTGTTGTGTTTGTATCATGGCTGTGTATTTTCTTCAGGTTTTTATTACTTATTACTTATACACAATTGTAAGAGACCAATGTGTCAGTTTGATTCTCCTGTATGTAGAAAACTAGCCCATTGAAAAGCAGTGTGTGCATGTCCCCGTATCTCCTCAGAATTCCACCAGAAAAAAACGGGATCACAAACTGTCCTTGCTTATTTTTTTCTCACCCTTTTTTCCACAGTAGGACTCACAGGGTGCAGACAAGTATGGCACCCCAGCTTCCAGCAGGTAGCCACATATTTACAGGGAGATTTAGCACAGAACCACATCTATACACACTGAAGTTGTGGCCTTCATGTAAAACATGTGATATTGAGCAGCGGTTGTAAAGACGTCCCAGATTGAATGTTTGTCTGGATTCGATTCAAGGCTCTGTTTTGGCCTGTCCAAGCATGACGGAGCAAAAAGCATGGGGCTCTTAGAACGCTTGGCTGGCGGGACCTTTTTAACCCTGTGAAATACCAAAGTGGGCTCTCCTAACCGGTCATTTCCATTTATTGGTTGACCGACTAGATTGATGAGATAATTTTTTAACCAAGGACAAAGAAGAAATGCATCTCACATATGTAACCAATCACCAAGTTCATTGTATAATCTCACATTTGTCCTAAATGGGGCTTTCGTGAAGATTAGTAATGAGTGATCTCTGTAATTAGTATAGCGTAAAGCGTAAAGTTGCTTGTACACGTGTTATAAAGGCCAGCCCCTGTTTATCCATCCCATCCAGCTGGATCGACGGATTCCCATCGAAGTTTAGGGTTAAGGGTTAAGGCTCATCTTAGAAAACCAGTACCACACAGAAATTTGAACTTGCAGCCTGTTGCATAACAACATGTAAGAAGCAAGTTTGTGGGAAAATACCTGAAAAACTAACCCTAACCTTTTTGGCAGTTCACAGTTGTTTTTTTTAACATTGATGCCAATTCATTCATAATATATGTACGTTCTATATTACTACTGGACTACTCCTGTCGGTCGCAACATCACAGGACTGCCACGCTTACACGTTTTCTCTGGCTTTGCGAAGACTACAGCCTGATGGGAGCCCAACCTCCTTGTCAAATTGTATTCCCACTCTCCGAAGTGGGCTTTTCAAAATAGGGGCGGTACTTGTTTTTACAGATTTTCTGGAGCTTTCTAGCTAGCTCATGTTTTTGAGATCATGAAACAATGACCGCTTCTGGAAATCACAGTGAAATTGCAGTGAATTGTGGAAATGCGCTGCACGAGAAAATGTACAATCTAAGGGCTCCACTGGAAAACCACAGAAGCAAGCAACACCACAGTGTTTCTATATAATGGGTGATCCTAAATGTCTGTCTTACCTACGCACTTATCCTTTTTCTTTCCTCTACTTCTTTTTTCTTCAAAGGCAAACCCTGGCACTATCCCCTCATCCGTCAATCCCTCTATCTCTCCGTCTATCCCCTCATTTTTTCCTCTCTTACACCCTGGCGAGCTGTTGTATCACTGTGAAATACGGACCATGGAAAAAGACAGATGCTGGGCCGCTCTGTTTTCTCAAGAGACAAGAGAATGAATAGGGGAATATACACAGGTCTCTCTTACACAACGCGTCCTATATATTGATCTTTATCCATGGTGTCATTTACTGTTCTCTCTCATGCAAGATATAATATACTGCCAGCGTGTGTGTTTCTGTGCATGCACATGTCCACATAAACACACACACACAAACACTTAGTGGTACGCGATGCACTCACTTGCTACATGCATGTCATCGTTTGGGTACACAATGATTGACTTCTTACATGCGTCCAGCTGCGTGGGTGAACACACAACTTACTGTTATCTTATGTACACACAAGACCACAAAACACCTTTCAGGCGTGCACCTGGTCACCCCTAAACTTTCTGCTCCACTTTTGTTATCAACGCACCCCGTCCGTCTCTAATTCCCTGGATGCCTATACCAGAACAAAAACTCAATTTCCCATAAGGCCTTATTAGGGCTCTGCCTACAGGGCCGACTGTGACAGAATGGGGTTCTCTTGGGCTTTGTTCCAAATGGCAGGTCCCTCGGTATGAGTAGTGCAGAACATAGGGAACAAGGTTTCAATTCCGGTGACGACCGTCTCTCTCAGTACTCCACGCTACTCCGACCAGACCCCAAAAGAATAAACGCCCCGTTGTCCCAGACCTGTTTCGCCTGCTGCTTTTCTTTTACCGTGTCACTGTCTGGGCTTCGAGCGCTGTCCAGTCACAACGCGGCTTGGTCCCAAACGGTTGTCGGGGTTCACCAAGCCTGGGAATTTGGCACATATTGGCTCCGGAACCCTGGCTACCGTCTGGGTTAGAGGGAAAATAGGTCACTCTGGGAACTAAAACAAGGCTCTCTTTTGTGACTATCGAAAGGCCGGGGGGGTTTGACAGCATTGAGCTGCGCAGAGAGTGAGAGAGACAGAGAGAGAGACCGAGAGAGAGACAGAGTGGACTTTTCTTATTGGTGTTGCAGGCGTGAGGGTCAAGCACTTGTGCCACGGGTCAAGGCAAGAAAAGTAAGGTTAAAGACTGCAATGCTTGGATAAAAAATGAGTCGTTACGATGTGGTGGGAAGGTCGAGGAGGTTGTGTCGCAGTCTCGCTAGGACGCTCATGCATGCCGGCTGGGTATCCTGGTGTTCTGACCGTAAAAGTTATTCAAATGGTAATAAACCCACTCGCTCCGTCACCTGGTTTGGCGCTTCAGGTCATCCTTTTCTGGGCGATGTCCCGGGCTGAGTCTCCGGCTGTGTAGGTCGTCTCCGAACCGGTCCGCACCATCTAGCAACCCAGCCCTCCTCTCCTGGAGTCTGGAGACGGGCTTCTTATGTAACCGCAGCTCCCAGACATGGCTTGGATCTTGGCCAGATGATAAAAGTAGATGCCGCTACGCTCTTGGGAAAACACAGTTCCATCGTTTGCCTCAGAGTTTATGAAAAGAATGAATGTTCCAATTTATAATAATAGTTATTTTATCAAGAAATTCTATGAAACATTTCCGGAGCTATATGTGATAAAAGTTGTAGGGCCTTTAAGAGCCTTTTCTTCTAGACATACGTTGTGACACTCAGTGGTTGTGTGCCAGGACACAGCCTCACCTGAAGCCACTGTGCATATTCCTTCAGTCTCCCTTATCACTGAGGCCATACAAGTTCAACATCCGCTGGGCTAATACATAAAAATGGGACATTTTAGTCATTTAGCCGACATTGTTATCCAGAGTGACTCAAAGTCAATATTAAGTTAGTCACAGCTAAGGCAACACGTGCTAGGAGGCATGGTCATAAAGCACAGCGCGCTCCATTCGGAATAGATATAAGCAGACTTCGGAAGGCTATTTAAGTCCATGTTATGTTAATTTATCTCTGTTCTGACTGACAGAGAAGAGAAGCAACGTGACACAAATGCCTTCAGCATCACTCAAAGCACACTTGGATTGTTTTGATCACGCCACCTGATGTAATTGCTACAGTGACATTTACAGAGACGTTTATTTGATAAATGCTAGACCCGATGGGAGCCCTGGAGCCCAAGGCAAAAACTAGATTAAAGTAGTCTCTCTATATATTTATATATATGTATATTCATTAGTGCGGTCACAGTTAATGCATGTGATTAATTTAATACTTAATGTGTTAACACATTTTAGCCTCTGAGCCATCCACAGTTAGAGATTTACTTTAGCGGGAGCTGACAGGATCGTACTACTCGCAGGTTCTGGTTTGTTGTTTACCGCTGAGTTTATTGGCGGTAAACAGTATCATTGGAGAGTATACAGGAATGTCGTGAACCGGCACTAGTTTTAGAACAACAGCCCTAAACGCTTTAGTAGGCTATACGTCCGTTAGTAAAATGGATGTGTAAGAATTGCAATATGTCTCTGTGCGACTGGGGTTGACCCAGTCTCACTCCAAAAACCCATCAAACGAGAACTCTAGCCAGGTCTCCCAAAACTATTCGACTGGTCCTAAGGCGCTGTGTCATGTGAATCCACCTGCTAACACTTTGCTTGTAGCATGGCAAGTTGTCATTATGTAATGTTTCTGCTAATCATTATTGTTTCCATCAAAGCATACTCTAATAGTGGAATTGACAAGCAACATCTGTGCTTTGCATGAGTTACGGAATTCTAGATCAGCAACCTTCTTTTTTTATTTACACGGGTTTAGATGTGGACAGTTATTGTAGTTATGGACTGACATCGTATGTATATTATCCAAGTCATAATAATACACATAATTATTTTAGTAATTGAAACTATGAAATTCATTTGGAAAGTGATCATCAAGAAATGTTAAATGTTATTACGCTCTGCTAAATCGATACACAGTGCCTTGGCAAGTTTAGAGAGTTGTGTTGTAACACACACCACTGGTTATATAAGACAGTTTTCCATTCCATGTGTCCGTATGTGTGTATGGCAGTGTAATTGTGTGTGTGTGTGTGTGTGTGTGTGTGTGTGTTGAATTACCATCACCATGAGGACCTGTTTAAGATTTACACTATTTAAGTGATGCGGGGCAAATGAAGACCTTTTAGCCAGTCCTGGGGGTTAGGTTTAGGGTTAGGTTTAGAATTTGGCTTTGAATTGGGATTAGTTTTAGGCATTGACAGATAGGTTAAGGGATAGGGTAGGTTAGGTTAAGTATAGGTATGAAATGTATGTAATAAATGTTAGGGTAAAGTTAGGGTAAGACTTAGAGTAACTTTTACATTTAGGGTTAGGGGGATAGGAGTTATGGACATTTCGTTAAGGGTACAATATGTTCAGTCCTCACTAGCAGTTTGAGTGTTTGTGTGTGTGTGTGTGTGTGTGTGTGTGTGTGTGTTTTCATCAGTTACTAACTGCATGTGCTTAATACAAGCCAGGTTCTAGGAACAGGCCTCTGGGACCAGGGAAAGTTACAAAGGAAAATCTTACACACACACTCAGCTGCATTGTGAAAACAGATCTTTACACACGGTCACTTACTCAAAGAGAAGCACCGCCATTGACTGAAACCTTCTGTGAAAAGTAATATTCTATACTAATTTACAAAGATCT
The DNA here is from genome assembly GCA_016801105.1 of Esox niger. Lineage (NCBI taxonomy): Eukaryota > Metazoa > Chordata > Actinopteri > Esociformes > Esocidae > Esox > Esox niger. The sequence goes on from JACXGJ010010737.1 coordinate 10,595, forward strand.
TACATTTTACAAACCTGAGTATTTAATTAACAACACAGTAATGAACTCAAGGATCCATATGTATCCAATAAATTTGAAAACATTCAGGCCTGTAAAAAGTTTCTGTCTTTTTTCAACAGTGCTGTAAATAAGAATGTGTAAAACAGACAATAAGAAAGAAAACAGCAATAAAATATTTTAATAGAACAATAGCAAGAAATTACCGGTTTCTTGCATTAAAGCAAGGTCTTGTTAATCTGCTGGCATGGATACAGTTTATGGGAACTTAAGGTAACTCAGATATCATTACTGCAGTAATCAAAAAGCCTTCTGTACTCTGAACCTGACGACGACCAACAAAAGCATTTGTAGAATTCTAACACGACAGACTGAAAACTATCCGGGAAATGGCACACTACTAATTCATTAACACGTAAAGCACCAGTAAGTGAGGTATATTACAGAAAACCAGTCTGAGCATACGTAGCATTTTGTATGTATATTGAACTCTGTTTTATCTCTGTTTTTCCTCAGAGAAACCTCCATGAACACACATGAGAGTCATCCACTCTATAATCAGCCCAAACACACTGAATGCTTATTCCACACTTATGATTGATTGGCAACAGTTCAGTGTATCCTGACCTGCTAAATAAAATAATTTACCCATCCTGACTACCTGAACACCGTGATCACAGTAAATAATCTGCATTTGAATTATTCAGGCCCCTTCTCTTTTTCCCAATGTTTGTCATGTTACAGTCTTATTCTATCATTAAGTTCAATCTCATCAATCCATGCACAATACCACAAGGGCGACAAAGGAAAAACACGCTTTGAGACCTTTTGTACATTCTCTGAAATTAAACATTTACGAAAGCATTCCGTTTTTTGCAGTGACACTCGAAATTGTGCCACGGTATGAGGACCTACACAGTTCATATCAGAACAAAAACTAAGACATGAGGACGAAGTGGTTTTCTGTGGATCTCCAGGTCTGGGAAAGGGTAACGAAAGTCCATGAAGTATTGAAGGTCTTCATGAAAACTGCTCAGCGCTGGTGAACAAGATCTGGACTGAACAAGATCTGGACTGAAAGCTAGTCAAATAATTTCACGTACCGGCTGAGATTTATCAAGCTTATCTGATACAACTAAACCGATTAAAATCCTTCAAACCTTAGCCACCAGAGACTCCTCACAGGCTAAAGCAAAGAACCAAAAATGTTAAGCCTTTTTAAATGTGTCTGAACCCACGTGTGTGGTACCCACACGCATGAATATAGACTGGAGCGAACCTGGCCGTATTCAGAGCATGTTTATTAATGCTGGTCGAGAATGAAGCCAAGGAGCGGGGGGTTTTGGGCCGCTCGCCAATAGAATCAGTGAATAGATGAAATGCAGACCATTCATGACCATGCATGTGATTCCAAAGTATGTAGTGTGAGAGGAAAATCTGTACAGAGTGCCCTCGCAATCTGAGGGCTAATTCAGTTAAACAGTATTTGGAGGAGTCTATGAACAACAGATTTATTTCTTCTTTAGGTTCTGCAGTTCTGAGACAAAGGTGTCGGCAAAACTTGGCAGTCACATGGTTGGGTTTGAGAACAAGGTACACTTGAACAACAGTTTCATGCAAACAGTTGACGTTATCTGTGATGTTGATATTGGAAACATGTTCCAATATTGAGGTTTTTTTGCACAGACCTGTCTTCGCTGTCGTCATCGTCAGGTCTTTTGACCTGTTTACGCGATTGCCAATGACAAACAGCAAAACCTGGGGCCCAAAAAACCTTTTGGCCAGCGCTTCTCCTCACAAATATTGACTAAAGCCTAGAGAATTGTCGTCATCAGCTGAGAAAAGGTCAGTATCATGACGGTTGATGAAGAGAGAAAAAGCAACAGACCGCAGTTGTAGTTGATAAAACGGGGAGCACCAGATTTCGGTTATATTATAGACCCATCAAAGATTTAGACCACAACGCTGTGGTCAGGGTTAGGGTGATAGTATAAAGGAATCTGGGAACAACATCAACCACCCACCAGAACATGGTTTGAATCCAGCTCTCAGATTAGCCCAGGTGTCACCCTTTTCTGGTGTTGAATTTTCCGGGTTCATGCTAAAAACTGGTCTTGCCTAGCCCTGTCATGCTCACGTGACACCTTGAATGCTGAATTAAGGTAGAAGCCTGAAAAACGCATTATTAGATTCTGGTCTAGAATTCCAGGTTGAGAACCAGAATGGCCTTGGATGTGTCTCAGGAGACACGGTACCGTGACATCTCAACACCAAATTGTGGAGAAATATATGAACAAATTTAAAAGAAAAGAATGAATAATAATAATAATCGTGTATACAAAGAGTTATTATGAGCAATGACTTATGGTTTTTCATTATTGTCGGACACCATCTGCCAATGAAAATCCCACTTGAGGTGTGGAGAGGAGCTTTCTCGTGGTGGGAATTTGCTCAGTTCTTTTGTTCGTTCGATTTGTTGGCTTACTTTTCCACTCAACATGAACACCAGCAGAACCGTTTCATTAGCATGGACTCACAACATGAACGATACAACATTGTGCAAAATCCACATTAAATGACCTATTTTTCATTTCCGCTTATAGGTGTTCACGATTGCTTATTGTGATTATTGCATTCTCATACTTTGCATCTTCACTAGCCTTGTTAGACACATTTATGATAAATTATTCCCTGTTGCGTAACTGTTGCTGTTTAGGACTTCAGTACAATTGTTTCCAGAGTGTCCAACATTCCCAACTCTTCTCTCGGTCAGAAGAACATGCTGCTCCCAGAATGCAGTTTTCCTGTATGGAAATGTTCCAACACTCGTTTGTCGTTTGCCAATCCTGCAGTACATAATGCAAGACATATTAACCATGTGTGATTCATGTGATTCAGTCAAAAATCTCATGCCACTGTTGGTGTGTTTTTCATTTATCCGCCTTGAACAATCTAAAACCATTCAGGAACAGATTGTTACTGAGATGTTGCTGAAACTGTATTTTAATGTCAAGACATAATAAAATTAATATTCAACTAAGCGACTATGCAAGCAAAGTTACGTGATGTTATCGAAAATATGTCCTGGGGTTTTCAACGATCATCCATGATTGAAGAACTAACTATGATGCGGCTTGTGAATATTAGAAATCTATTGTTTTTACATAATGTATGTAACATGTTATAGGAACAGGCGATTTGGTCCTGATCGCAGTGTCCAGGTTTATGAACTGAACCAGAGATAGGCAAAACTCATCATTAGAAACAGGCAAAGGTTGATAAAGGTTCAGTAGTAGACCAGTCAAAAGTACAGAAATCCAAAAACAACAGGCAGGTAGGTTCAAAACACATGTGGAGCAAACATACAGGCGGGGAAGAGACTAACACTTATCAGACGCCATTCACGTAAAGTCTATCCAAAAGATTACCAGATGAACAGGTTTAGTAATGTTGGAACATACAAACAATACCTCGCAAAAAAAAGATGCAAACAAGCGGACAAAATGTCAGGCGCTGATAAAACACAGGGGATCTGAATTCCAGTGATTGGGATTCGGGTTGGGAGTGTTCAGGAGGTTGGTGGTGTTCAGGAGAGGGAGTGAGCTGGAGACAGATCTTACACATGTTCATGAGTCTTTATACACCCACTCACACACACACACACACACACAGTCACGCTTGTGAAATGCCTTCTGTCGACAGCTGACCCAACACACGGAAATCTCACAGCATGCTAAATTCGGAGTGCAATGACATTTTGTTGTGCAATTTCACCGTCTATCTCTATTCTCCGCCAGGACAGGTTGTGTTGCATAACATGGACGGTCTGATTTCCTCAGCCCAATTAAGAGACTGAGTGACCGTGACCTCGTGACCCTTGACAACCCAGACATTACCCTGCATCATCATTGAATGTCATCCGGTGTCTCGGCTATTTCCAAATCTCTGTGATTATAGTATTCAGATATTCCATAAAATTGAGACTGAACGGATGCTGTACTGTAATTCGACTGTCCAATTGTTGGATTGATGGCTCGTTTATTGCAAGCTTGTTGATGTACATTCATTAATATCCACTTAGAAATATTAGACTTGATTTGTTCTAAAAATAATTTAATAACTCCCTCAGAAAATGTCCACTTACCCATACAATAATTTCCATTTCCAGGTTCCTGGAGGGTACAGTGATCTAAGGAATTGCAAATGCCAGTGTATATAAAACAGAGTCAGAGGTCAGACTTGACTGCCACTTGGCAGCTTGTGTCTTGGGAGTTCCACTGGGCGATCCATATAGGCATAATTGGCCTTCTGGATTTCTTTGACTCATTGTGTTCTAGTGCCTCCCTCAGGCACGTCGGGCTCCTGCAAGCTAAATTAAGGTTGTTACTTCAAGATCATTGGCTTTACTGACTTGCTGGTCAGGTAAGACAAGTGAAAAGAAAATTGTAGTGGGATGTCTCAAAGAAAGCATGCTGTAATCTTGTGCGATAAGATCTGAGTACAGTTAGATATGTTTAAAGATTATATAATAAATGGCGACTACAAGATTAGACTGGGTCACACCAGGTTAAATTAAAACACGACATCTGTAGATTTGTTTGATGCATTGTAAAGTAAAGTGCGAACAGCATATGAAGAAAAGCCCTTCTTGTGTTCTGTTTTTCATCTTTCATTTACTTTTCTGCACTGTGCAGTATACTGGCCCCCCCAATGTCGAGACAAACTTATTTTTCGTTTCATGTTTATGCAGGTCAGTTTATGCAGGTCTCCTATTTTGAAATGAATCTGGTTCCACAGAAGGTTTCCCAGCAGACAGAAGATACCAGAGCACGTCTCTCTGACAGTCAGTTTATTTCTCCATCTCTCTCTATCTTGTCTGTTGTTAATCCTCTACTAACCAGATGTGTATCCTACCTCTCCTGTCTGCTCCAATAACTGTCTCATTTCTTTGTCCATGGTTTTCAGGCTGACTACTTATTCACAATTGCCAAAGGAGACCATATTCACTCTTTCCGAAACCACAATGGGGAGAAACTTAAACAGACAGTGTCTGTAAATAGGGCCTAGTCAGACTTGCTGGTACCAGTTTGAAACAGTGATGGTGTTAAGCAACTGTACAATATCTATATATGCCAAATCTTTTTTTCTCCACACATAAATGTATAATTATCACAATAAACGGCCTGCTTTTGAGTTTTTAACCATGCTTAGATACTTAACTCGATTCCAATAGGAATTGATGGGATTTCATAACACATTCTGGCAGAAAAAACATATTTCATTACTTTCAGCTTATCCATCCATCATATGGCATAATAGAAAAAAATAATAAACTATACTAAAATGAGTGAGATTTTTCTGGAGCTGAGAAGTTTCTATACCCATTCACAAATGCATTTCAATGAGTCTAACAAATACATAAAAAAACATATTGTCTTTATTAGTGACCTCAATGAATCTCTGAAAGTTATCTCTGTCACTTAATTCTAAAGAGACAATGTTTTTTTTCATGGGTACTTACACCTGGTTAATCATGAATTTCCAAACTTCCAGTCCATGTCATTACAAAACATGACCATAGTACATTGTGTAATGTTAAGCAAAGACAAAAAAGGCAAAAGTGAGAGATGAGAGAGAATTATGAAGTGATAAAGTGGGAGGGTGAAGGAGAATGTAAAGGAGAATGGGAGAGAAAATGACAGATGATGAAGAAAGAGAGAGATGGAGGGGGATCACGATAGAGAAGGGAGGGAGGTGCCATCCTCTTCCATCTCTTCTTATAGGTCAAACCTTACAATAGTGAATAAAGAGGAAGTTGAACAATGGCACACACCATGTTTATGGCTCACAGATGTGTTCTAAGAACTTTGCACTCCAGAAAGGATATCCTGAAAACTGCTTGCCGTGCTGGTACCTGCGATATCCTCACAGCGACAGCACAAAATCAGTAGGGAAACGGCATGCCACAGATGAGAAACGTTGCCCATGCACAAGCTCTGTCTTAATGAACTTGTCACACTTCATTTTCTGATGAATAAATGTAGACATTTGTGAGACACTGAATAGCACTATTTAACGTAAAGATCACATTACCATTTTAGACATTTTGCTAATTATCCATTGAGGATCATCACGAAAGCATGATCATGTGATAGCTAATAATATGACTATATAATAGAGAACAGGATCAGTCAATTTTCCTAAGCCACAAAGGAGACCATTTTACCAGAACACCACATAGAGAGACTGTGAGATAATGTATGTAAATTTAGATGATGTCTAGATAATCTGTAACACTCTTTGAAAAAATGTCTAACTGTTGACACAAACTGTCCCCCTAGACTGGAAACGTGTGGGGGTGCGTTGGTTAATGTTTAATGTTACGTCCCCGTCCCACGTTGGCACATCACCTAATGTCAGCAGTGTTTGACTAACTTGGACTTGAAGAACAATCACATGTTACTCAACAACCCAGAAGGAGATAACTGGGACAACATGAAGCTTCACTTCAAAATGTTTGTAAGGGTTCTCTGTAAATTTATTTTTGGTTTTGGCTTAAACCTTATTTCAATGTGTTGCAATGCAGTTATCTTTTATTCATTATTTTAAAGGAGGTCCTGCTGTTCAGCAGAACTAGAGGCCAAGCAGGTTTCAGTTGCCTTTCAGGCTGCTGTCTGTGGGCCATAGGACAGGTAAAATCCCACAACACAGTTGGATGGTACACAGTAATTATGTGGGGAGTGGAAATGTGTGACTGGTACAGGCTGTTGGGTTGTTTCTGCATCTGTATTTTGTTGACAACAAAATGAAATTCCATGAAAATTCTAATCATATGCGTAACTGTAACACGAGATGTTCTGAACTTCTGGTTGGTGCTTTTAAGGGTCCCACCACGTGATTGGTGTGAATATATTCAGGGAGTTTAAATAGATCTAAAGGTTGCAGATGTGGTCTTCACTCAGTTGTTCTACCAAAAACATTTCTATCTGAACATCCGTTAAGGTTGCTCCCTCCTTCCCACCAAATTACACCAGTCTGTATCATCTGAGTAACCAAAAATTTCTCAGCATGTTGGCGAAGCATGTATACGGCAGCTTAGCATCTACACAACTTCATGCCTGTGTGGGTCTAACAGAAGAGCAACAGAGTAAGAAGAGTGTTGTAGCTGCAGACTCTGTCACGTCACCAAGTTTAATTATTGTGACATTAGCTGTACATTTAATGTGCAGATGTGATTCTGTGAGAATGTAAAGGCAGTGGAAGACATAGCCAGGCAAATAACAAGTAATCAAAGCCAATGAACTTTGGACATTGAAGGACGCTGCCTGGCTGGCTATGTCGAAAACTGCAGCGTCTACCAAGGAGAGCCACTGCTTTCATCTGGAGGACTAACTTCAAATATGTAATGTTTTGGCTGTGCACAGTCATTTATTTATTTTGGCCATGGGATGTTTTAGCTGTGAATGTGTCACATGTTGAATGTTTGAGTATAACCAAAATGGAAATGTGTTTCTAAGTGTTTTGTGTTATTTTCTACACGTTTATGTAAATGTTTTTCAAAGATAATCAATCTATAAATCAATAACTCGTATAACTAATTTATAACATCTCTCCATTACATCTACGACCAATTGCAAAAAGATAGCCAATATAGGACAACAATCTCCTAATGTTTGTTATTAATGCACGCAAGGCTGCTGGTCCTTATGATGTCCACAGGCGTGTGCACAGAGCATGTGCTGGGGAGCTGGCCGAGGACTTCACTGACATTATCAACCTGTCACTAGCCCAGGTGGTTGTTCCTACATGCTTCACGACCACACCCAATGGAGCTGTGCTTTGGATTATTGTCCTGCTATAGGAGGAATCAAGCTCCTTCAACAGGGTATGACATGGCGTTGTGGAGTCATAGCTTTCCTACTTCAAGAACACTTTTACCATGTACAAATCTCCCACTTAAACACAACCAAAGCACCCCCAGACCATCACATTGCATTTTTATTTGGTCTATTTTATTCATTTACTATTTGTTGAAGCTGCCGGGTGAGAACCTGAGAGGCGTTTATAGTCATTTCCAAAATTCACACCGTCTACACTGTATTTCGTATCAATTTGATGTTATATTAATGGGCAAAATATTAGCTATTCTTTCGAAAGAAGAACATTTCTAAGTGACCACAAACTTTTTAACGGTATTGTTCATTTTAGTCAACAATTGTGTTTACCCCTAAAACTTTAATATTACATGAGAAAACATCAAGACATTTTTAAAAAGTAATGTTCACAGGACAGTTTTCATTTTTTATTTGTAAATGCATCTCAGGTAGAACAAAGAAAAAAATATAATATATTCATATGTACTGAAACGTTATATTATGTACACATTTAGGGTTTACACTAGAAACCTTCACAAGCTCAGACATAAGATATGTTATCACAATTGTTTTCTGTGAGTACCGCAGAGATGCAGCTGTGTACACTCACGCGTATTTACATACATTCATAGGATGTGATAAAACACCTGTCTTTTAAACAAGCATCAACAATTCAAAAATTGAATGAAGGAATGATGTACAGTAATAGTGTACCCTGCTTTTGTTGTCCGCAAATAATCTATGAATGGACGGTATCTCACACACCGTACATGTTCAAAACAGGACATTAGAAAACCGTGTCATGGTCTCAATGAGTATGTTGTGAATCTTTTTACCAGAAGGCCGTTCTTCCAGGTGTTCAGCAGCATGGTGTAGTCGCATCAACAGACCTGACGCCAGCTTCGTCTCGTGAGAACAGGGGCTTGTGGGGGTTCCAGTATAGATTGGTTAGCGGAGTTCAAGCGTTACATTATTTTAGCCGTTAACTGCCAACAAGAACTAACCAAAATTGGCACCAGGGGAACAATTGGGGTTAAATGTTTTAGCAACTGATTTTTCACGTTGGAGGCTCAGGGATTTGATCTAAGAACCATTTGGTTAGAAGCCAGATGCTCTAACTGCTTCACTATCTGCTAACGTGAAGACAATGTATTTTTATTTTTTATTACCAGCAATCAGGAAATAACATCAGTGAGACATTCATTCCCATGAGGAGCCCCTTTTGTTACGCTTCCAGAACCGCATCTCACAGGTTTTCCATGAAACATGGGTTATTTGACGATTGTGTCGCCACGGTAAGGATATTGTGGTGGATTAAGGCCAGACAAGAATCCTACAATGAGCTTGTGCCGCTGACACCAAAAACACCCAAAATATACACAAATTCAGTTTAAAATAGAAAGCAGAACACGACGTCAAACACTGATTGGAAGGCATTTTTACACATAAAACGATCTACAATCATCACTGTGTGCAATTCTTTCTTTGTTGCTATTCAATTTCTACTCTGTCTACCGTTCTTTTACCTTCAACTGCTTTGCATTAAAATCCGTGCAGATAGCTTATAGTGACGTACTTATTTGTAATCAGTAGTTCATGTAAAGGATTGACCACAGACTCCTCCTCTTCCGTTGCATAGACAGTGTGCTGAATGAGTAAGATATGAATTACCATGTATACCAATGACATAAGTACAAGGCAAAGAACAAGGAGGTTTCCGCAGGGAATCTCACCCTGGGCGAGGAATGTCAAAGACATTGGTGCATTTTAAAAAGATAAAGGCCGTCATATCCAGGTAAAATGGAAACACCAGTCTATTACAGAAGCAATTACACATTTCATCTCAAATGACAAAAGCTTGTCTTAAAAGACAGGACTGAGAAAAAAAATTGAGTCCAACATAAAAGCGCCAAAAGCATCAAGAATCTCAATAAACGTTGATTACTGAGAAGATGGTAACTGTCATTTGTTGGTTTTGCTTGGTTGTTTCATGGTTTTGCTTTCTACAATAAATTATAGCACAGTACCTCTGCTGACTGTAGAAGGCAAGGCACTCTCTCTTACATCTCTCACTCGGTCTCTCACATGCTCCATTTCACTCTAGTTCTCTCCCCCAAACTCAAACTCCCTCTCACTCACCCACTCTCTCACTATTCCTCACTTTAACTCATACCACACTCTCACACGAACACATTCACACGAATTTCATCTCTTTTGGCCTATGTCCCTTGAAGACGAATCTGGATGGGGTCAATTTGCTGAGCGCAGTGTCCTGCTTCGCGGAAAGCGGTGGACTTTGATGTGTTTTGACAGATGGTCACTGCGGGCAAATTTCTTCTCACACACAGAACACTGGTAAGGTTTGACCCCTGAGTGGGACCGCCGGTGTCGCGAGAGCTCATCTGACCGCGAGAACCTGGGTGAAATAAACACAGATAGAGAGAGATGTCAATCGCTTTAGAATAGAACAAAACATTAATGTTACATGCTGTTATTTCTTTCCTACGATTACATTTCTACTGTTGGTCATCGCAACAGATAAGAGATTTGACTTGTAGTTTCATTCCATATTATTTTCTAACATTTTGACAGTGATCTAGAAATAGAACAGTGATCCAGAATATTCTTGTCCATGTACAGTCAGGATGATCTTTTCACAGCTTCTAGCAGACAGAATGGTAAAGCCATAATCAGTGGACTGACTACACCACGCCAGGTCTAACCAGTGGACTGACTACACCACGCCAGGTCTAACCAGTGGACTGACTACACCACGCCAGGTC
>JACXGJ010010738.1:0-21239 GCA_016801105.1 Esox niger
CTCTGAGACCAATTTATGGGGAACTTCTGCCACCTATAGTCGAATCCTGGAAGGTGTATATGTTTCTTTTGAAACCATTTCATCATTGAAAGTGAGGTTTTCTGGATCCAATGTGGTTGTGTTATATGTAAACCAGTTAAACACATCCCATAGCGTGTGAAATATTGATGAGTGTAGTCTCTTCATACCAATATATTTGAGAAGTTCAACCCCACAACAGCAACTAGTTCTGACAGAAAGTCAGAACCCTACAGTTAAATTGACCAAAACAATACATTGGTTTTAAGTTGTCTTCTCCTCACAACAACACCCATACTGTTCAGTAAAATAATATCTATATTATGTCTATGTGAGTCTGTCAAATTCTAGTCTTCTACAATAAGCAAATTATGACACATCTCTTTGGGAGGTCTTACATAAATTGACTGCTATTTAATGAACATAATGATTTTGAGGTGTAGTTTTGCACCTTTTTTATGAACTAGTTGTTCCTTTAACTGGTATTTTATTTGCTGTCTTCCCATAGCCCTCTAGTAATTATAAAGTAGCTAGCCCACCTCACTGTCCCCAATGCCAGCCCTCACCCCAAAAACCAAATTAGTTTTCTCAGGAGGAGAGGGAATAAATGGGAAAAGGGCCCATAAACGATAATGAGCCATCCCTCTTTAATTCTTCCCATTGTCACCCCACTGTCACCCCTCCCCCTCCTGGTGCGGGCAGCGACACAGGCAGAGCCACCACCCAGCCTGCAGGAAGGATGCTTGGTAATTTCCTCCTTTATTGAATTGGGGTGGACACGTGTGTCCTTATGGGTTCGACACCCCCTCCCTCCCCCCTTTTCTTTCTCTTTTCTTTCCCTTTGCTCTCTTTTCTCTCTCTCTCATCCTGCACGACCCGGTGCTTTGCAAGGACCTAATAAAAAGAACACACGCAGACACACACAAAAGCCCTTGACCTTGTTCACAGAGAGATCTTTCAATGACTGCCCTCCTCAGTGCCCTCTGACACACTGGCGTCCACCTCACTCACCCACCCAATCCAAGTCATTGCTGCCCTTGGCACCCTTTTTTCCTTCAAAAGATGAGTCATTGTTCCTCCTTTCCAGTCTCAGATGAGCCTTGCTCTGAATCTCAAACACTTATGTGCCCAAATATGGGTCCTAATTCTCTGTGCCTTTCAATCCATTGCGGGATGTTAAGTTTGATTTATGTTTGAGTAAGCGGATTAGGACCTTGCAGTCGAAGCACAAGTGAAGCAAACCTGTCGTCATGTGACAGATATGACAAGACACAATCTAAATGATTCTTAAAACATTATCTAAATCAATAAAAAAATGAAAATCAAAGTTAGAAATCCTGCTATTTATTTAACTTGTCCTTGGACCAAAGATGAGAGTAAGCTAACTCATGAACAAGAAATTAGGCGGTACATAATAAAACCAGTTTGAGGTTTCTCCACTGCTACTTCTGTTCATGTGTAAGTCGACCAGCAGTGTCTAGCCGACAGGACATATTGGCATTCCTCTGCAAATTGGCACTCCTCTGCTTTTCTCACACCTCAGTTAATTAGACTGCCGCTTAGAGGCTTGGGTAATTGGAATGAGCTAAACCTCATTCTCTCCTTGGTTATCATACCAGGCAAGCTGGCAGGCACACACTCACTCACCCACACACACACACAGACAGATGCACACGCGCATACACACGCGCACACACACACACGCACTTTAATATTTATGAACACACTGTTATTGGATCACACTCATACACCATTGCACGCGCACACACAACTTTTCCTATGTGCTCTTGACTGGCAGTCGTAAATGATCCTATGTCAACCTGGCATGGATCATTGAAGTTAGGGGGCTGTCATGAATTGGGGATACTGTGTGTGTGTGTGGCACACAGAGAGCCTTAAAGAAAGGACCATGAAGATGGCTACTCCCATCAACCCTTACTTATTCTGAACAACACCACGTACAGGCCCTTACCTGCTCATTCGTACTCATGCTCTGAAGCTTCATTTGCTTCAGATAGGTGGTGGTCAGCGGCATGTTGTAGTCAATTAGATCTGGCACCAGTGATGTCGGTTTGTCATTCTCTGGGAAAATTAAACACACACACAAAATATTATGACCCTTAGTCTTCGCAACCTCACGTCATCTTTATAAGACACCCAACACATTGAGAAAAAAGAGCAAAGAAATACCCTTATACTACCAGAAAAAAATACACTCTTAATTCTTGTTGTAAAACATTTTAAGACTTTTAAGAGCACGACCCACGTATCTGCGCTCTACGAGCCAAAAAGGTCCCCTGGGTGGCAGTGCTCTGAGTGGGCACTAGAGGGCCATGTAACGTGGGAGTGGACAACTACAGGCTGCACTGTGGCCTTCCCTCAAGCCTTGGTCACAGGTCCCTCTCACATGTCCTTGGACCTCATTATAAAAGCTTGCATACAAAACATGCATAAAAACAATAGTCATTAAATTCCAACGGGACAGTTGTTTCCCTGCATTGGCGTCTGGTTGTGCAGCACTTAAGCAGCAGTCTGCTCTCTGTTCTGGAAGTGATGCTGTGTGTATGTGTGTGTGTGTGTGTGTGTCTAAACAGTGGGAGAAGGGGGTGGATGTCGTCCCCATTACTGACCCCAGCAGCTGCTATAAGCATGCAGACACAGATTTTCGGACCAGAATCACCTCTTCCTGAATATGTATATAGATTGCATTGCTATTCCATGGTAAAGCATACTGAGAAAGAGTAGACATAAAATAATCAGTTTGCCACCATGGATTAACATTTCACAGATGCATTAAACCACTTAGTCAATTCCCAACATTAAAATGTACGAGTGCATTTTTACCTACAGCTATAAACTGTATACCAGCAGATAGCATAAAGGATTACAAAAATATACTGTATGACATAGAATTCCATGAAACAACTGGAAGACCTTTAAAAACTGAACTGGTATACATCCTCTCTGACATTATCCCCCTAGCTTAAGCAGTTGTCCGTCTTATCACGTCTTACAGAATTTTCCTTTCCAGAGATCATATCGGCTCAAATCAATCAGAGCCATCAAACAACCTATCACCCAGTGAGACAGTACACACACAGTCTATCAGTAATCAATGATGCTGCCCCTGTCTATGTACTCTGGATGTATTGATGGCCTGTCTCGTGCTCTGCCTTCAGGGCCCAGAAGATTGTCTTTTAGTAGGTCAGAAGATAATGACATGACGAGACATGCCACTGACAAATGAAGTTCAGATATCAGCACAGGACCAGGAACTTAGGCCTGTAAGCACTGAGTGTCTTAGTGTAGATGCGCTGATCTAGGATCACGCTCAACCTGTCCATATCATCTAATTCACTATGACCCAACTTGCAGAATTGATCCTGGAACTGAACTTATATGATGAGTGCTTTTAGAATATGGGTCCTAATTCTCTGCACCTTTCCCTAATGTGTAACCTACAACAAGATGAAGGTCAAAGAGACCAAGGATGAAAGACCTGATTCAAAACATTGCCTGATGTATACCAGGCTTACAGTTATTCATTCAATAATTCAACCCTGAACTTTCATGTCAGCGGCTTAGGCGAAGAGAATGGGGCGTCAGTTTGGAGGGTCTGGAGAGATGGGGGGTTCAGGGTGGGAAGGGAAGAAACCCCATGGGGCAGGATGCCAATTAGCAGCCCTGTTTGAACGATACCCAGTGCTACCTCTGTGTTAGCCATCAGCTCTGATTAAAACACTTGGACAGACAGACCGGGCCTGGGAGCTCTTCTCTCACTGCGTTGAGTGTTTATTGAATGGAGATGAACACGGACGATGGGTCTGGGTCAGAGTACTAATCATCTGGTATGCATGAAATAGCAGGCCAGCCATGGAAGATTCGCCTTCATTTCGGTTTCTGTCTCTCTGTCTCTCTCTCTCCATATTACATCCAGCCCATCTCTCTGTTCTCTAGGTGTCTTTCCATCTCCTCTCAACCCTGCTAGTCTTTCTCCCTTGCACCCCACCCCCACATCCAATCTTAAATGTAGATATGAGCTCATTTTCTGTCCATTTTCTTTGTTAAAAGCCCCCTAATTGGGCTAATTGCAGTGTGTTAGGAAAGAGGCAGGACACTCCAGTGACTACCATTTTAATAGGAGAGCTGGAGTGGGGGTGGGGTTGGGGGGTGGGTGCCTTTAGGGTGGCAGGAGGAGGAGGAGGAGGAGGAGGAGGAGGGGAAGAGGGGGAGGAGAGCTGTGGATGGGGAAATTCAGCCTCAAAACTCTTATGAAAATCCTTCATTGTCCATGGTAGTGTTACGCGTTCACAGTAACAGCAGGCTTACAGACACTCACTGTAGCAGGTGGCAGGGTTATAAAGAGATATTCACTATGGTTTGATACGTGCCCATGAATTAAATGTAATGTATTGCAGCAGATTCAATGTCAAGTTGCTATTAATTATATCACCATCCAATTACCAAGAGTCTGTGAAATGTGACCCAGTACAGTTGTATAGTTCACCACAGAAGTGCTTTACATAGTGAATTGGGTGCCGTTTCCGGACCCAGAGTTCTGTGGATGACAGTCGGTCCAGAAACAAATCGAGGTTGTTTACCTTTGAACTCTGCGCCACCAGGGCTGATGTGCATCCTCTTCTGACACTCGCCACAGCTCATTAGGAAACGGGTCACTGCCTCCCTGGGCAAGAAGGCATACGTCTCCGCAATCTGAAAGAGGAAGACAGAATTACATCAATACAAGAGCCATGGCTGAGAAACACCACTGTTCTAACAAGGAGAACTGGGGAGAAGGAACTGGACAAAGAAAGGGAAGAGTATTCTAGAAGCATCTAGACCTTCTTCCATTATTCTGTTCACATTGCTAAGAAATGAACACGACCCAAACCCACACTGGTGCTTCAGAAGGTGGTGGGACACATCCACGGGGCCAAATTCCCAGCCAACCAGGACCTCTACACCAAGCTCTGAACACATTTTACGACCCCAGGCACCAGGGTCATAGACTATTCTCTATACTGATTCTATTTCAAGACCATAAGACAGTGAAACCTGAACGCAAATGATACCTGGACTATCTGCACATGATAACCTATCGGCGTGCACGCACACACGAATGCTCACATGCACGCACACAGTTGATTATCTATCAGTGATTAGCATAACAACATGAAGATTGCAGTGTGTGCCTCGTGAATATATTCAGACCACTTTATCATTTTGTTGGCTTGTAGAATAAGTTACATTTATTATGCTATGGTTTTTTACATCAAACCACACACAGGTTTGATGTCAAGGTTTGGGGTCCTTGTAGATCCCATCAAGCTGCACAGTGAGAAACTGGAAGATTTGATGGATGGAAAGCATTGGTGAACTGCCATCTTCAGGTCTCCCCACGGATTTTCAAGACTAGAGGATTTATTTTCCAGTTTCTTACTGTAAATGGTGGTACTTTGTTTTTTTCTAAATAAATATGCATCCACATGTTGTACAAAATCACGACAAATAAACACAAAATAAATAATTTCAACCAGTAAGAGCGTGGCTCAAAACAAATATTGGCAATGGTTTCCATCCTACCCTGCTTTGGCCTAGCCATAATAGGGGGATGAAATCCGACTACGACTGTCAGTAATCAGCAAACCAAGCACCACGTAAACACAGCGGTATGGTGGGAGAACAATGAAGGACCTGGAGTGGACTTGTTTTCCCCGTACACTGATCACGGCCTGAGGGTAAATAAACAGGCCAGAGAAAAGACAACAGTTAACAAGCAACAGGTGCATGTGATTGTTCCCTTCCCTGCTCACCCAACAGGCCACGATTTCCCATGATCCTCTTCCCCACATCCCTCCGTTTTCTTTCTTTCTATGATTTGGCGCAAGTTCCTAAAAATGCGTTTCGGCTTTGTCAGTTTGGGGTATTGTGTCTGTGGGTTTGCGCTTTTCAGTTGTGTTTTGCCTGAGCAGGCAAAGTGTCAGATTGAGGCTTTTTGTCATATCTTCATCCTTCACAACGCAAACATAACATTGTCTCGGCCTGTTACCCATTATTATACTGGGGGTGACTGGTGACCAAGATATGTCAGAGACTTCCACTCCGTCTGTTAGGCTGTCTGTCTATCTCTCCTGTCTCAACATTTCACCCTGAGGAGAAGTGTGTGTGTGTGTGTGTGTGTGTGTGTGTAAAGAGAAGAACTGGTGTGCTGCCTAGTCTATGAATAAAACAGAGACTAATGTCAGTCACAGCCACTGGTGACATTTTTCACAGGCTCTTTGTAATTGCGTATGGTTGCTTGGTGACACTAGTTTATGTCTAGGATAACAGTACTGACCCCAACCAACAGTAACCACCAAACAGTATGACACCACGTACCATCTGCATATCATCACAGTTCCAGGGGTGAGACGGGGCATCAGTTTAAAAAACAGAAAGGATTTCACAGCAAAGACAAAGAGAGAAAAGGAAGCTATGTCGGAGTGAGAGACAGACTACCCGAAACAGTCAAATCCTCTCGTCCTCCCGTTCCTCATATTGTCCGTCTTCCCACTCCATCTCTTCTGTCATTCTTCCCTCCCCCTCTTCCCTTCTCGCTCTCAAACTGGCACCCTTCAATTCCTCCCCCCTCTGTGGGGCTTATACCAGGAACAAGCAGGGATTGGCAGCAAAAGAACACAGGCAGACTGGCCCGTCTCTCCTTGAGGCTCTAACAAACAGCCATCCTAGCCAGAAGGGTGCTGGTGGTGACATGAGGAGTGGAGGAGTGGAGGAGGGAGGCGGTCGGAGGGCGCGGCAGCAACTCCACGCGGATGGCCTGACTCTGTGTGAGGACTGGCTAGATACCAACCTCCATTGCTTCCCAGCCTGCAGAGGAGCTCACAGGGAGCCCATTTAGTATACAGTGGACCAAGACCTCCCAGGACCACCGTGCCTGGGTCTACAAAGGGCCTGTGGCGACGGGTCGGCCCTGGGCCACAAGCTTCACTACGTCAGCCGGTTCCGGGGAATGATAAGGACACAGACGGAGCGCTGGCGGAGCAGCACTGCGAGCATAAGACAGAGCCTGCCATGTGGGGCTTGCGTCTGCGCTTGTTTCTCTGTGTGTGTGTGTTTAGTACCCATTCCATGACCCACTGTGTTTAAAGTACCATAGTAGCGTGCAGAACAACTCCAGAGGGCAGTAAACAAGCAGCGATGACAGGGGAACTACATTACAGTCACTGCTCTGTTCGCGATTTATTAAAGTCATACAGACATTCATCCATTCTCGTCTCTGATTTCATTGAAGGGAAATCCCTAAAGAGAAGTGAATGTGCGTTCCAGTACTTAGAGGAAAGATGCAGTTACCATATTCAACCAGAAGAGGGCAATGTTAGCAATTTAGACTGCAAATACTGTTCTAAAGCAACACAATAACTTTATTACCTGGAGGAAAATGGGGATATATTTCTATCCTAATGTTTACTAACAAGTCAATGAGTGACAAACAAAAAATGTGTTGAGCAACTGTAGACAGCAACTTTAAAATAAAAATGAGAAACTGCAGCTAAATATGTCCATATACATTCACAATAATCCCCTAAAAAATGTGTAATCATTAATAAAAATACATGTGGTTAGCACAGTATGTTTTGCACGTATGTTTCTGCAAACACAAGTTGTCAAATATGTTTTCGTAAATATTACAGCATATGACACCACACATCACTGTTGTGAGTTCATGGATCAGTTTGCACAGATACAAAAACACGGCATCCTTATTAGGACTTTGTGCGTTTCTTTGCATCCATTTAGGTGATGAACTGAGATACATCACAAATATATCTCTATATACAGTGCATTCGGAAAGTATTCATTACTATTTTCCACGTTTGTTACATTACAGCCTTATTCTAAAAGCGATTTGAAAATATATTTCTCCTCATCAGTGTACACACAGCACCCCATTGTGACAATGGTAAAAAAGGTATTTACAATAAGTCTGTAGCATAACAACATGCGGAATTAGTGAATGCCCTTGATCTAAGTAATTTGAAAGGGTTCTTTAGCTACAAGACTCTTATTTCTGGTGTAAAAGGTGGAAGACTTTACTTAAAAGACAGCAATTGATCCGCTGCAAAGCACCCAGCTTTTACCTTACAGCAAAATATTATAGTGAGATCTTCACCCGGAAATTGCGTTAATTAGAAAAAAAATTGACTTTTAAATGCTTGTTCTTGCTACATAGGATTGATCATGATTGAAAAATGACCTTAGGGGAGTTTCTAATGTTAATTGCTCAAAACATTTTAATATTATATGGTTTTGTTTCGTTTCACTAAATAAACTGTTCACTTGGCAAGTTGAACTGACACCATCAACTAGTTAGTTGCACATAAGCCAGAATTAAGATCATTTTGGATAGCTGGGTTTCCGGTCAAAAACTCCAGTCAAATATTTTGACCAACAGATATTTATTCAGGCTCTCCCTTCCTTTAGGCAAAGCTCAAAACCTACATCCTTCGGCAGGCCTTTTGTTCCATCACCTCTGGGCCCTTGGCCATCTCACCCCTGAGGACGGCCCCCAAACAGCCCAGTGAAAACTCTTCTGTCTCTGCATCCCAATGGTGGAACCACGTTCCTATTGAGGTTAGGACAGTAGAGACGCTGCCCATTTTCAGAAAACATCCGAAACTCTACCCTTTAAATAGAATCCAAATGAACTCCACAGCCAAACCCCTACTGTTGCCTTTGTGAACTTATGCTTACAATGTTTGTTTGTATTGTCTTCTTCCTAGAACTTACTTTAATGATAGCTACTTCATTGAGTAGGATGTATTTACTTCTACTGAGTTTTACGGTTGTTCTTCCTCCTCATCTTTTCAAAAGGAAGTGCCATATCACCTGCAACGCAGGTTTTCACCCACTCTTGGAGAGTGGACCCCCTCCATCGTCACAACGAGGCTGATAATGTCTGGGAATGTTAATGTTATTTGATCTTTTCTCAGTCGCAGGACATATGTGACAAAAAATGTAGGCATGTTAGCTAGCTAGCTAAGCAAAGTTATCTTCATTTCGAATTATTAAAAGGATTAATGATATTTTGTGCATGGTGATATTTGTAGGTATACCTTGCTTCACTTTACTGGGAGATCATAGTTTCTCTCTTCACAACAGCCTAGACATGGTGTGAACCGGATTTATGTCTTTCTAGCCCTGGTTATTCATTCTTGGTTGCAGTGGCAGGAGTGAGTTGTAGTCCAGTAGACATTTGAGCAAGGACATCATCAACACAAAGACTGAAAAGCCTGCATGTCATGCCCAC
Source organism: Esox niger (assembly GCA_016801105.1). Classification (NCBI taxonomy): domain Eukaryota; kingdom Metazoa; phylum Chordata; class Actinopteri; order Esociformes; family Esocidae; genus Esox; species Esox niger. The sequence continues at coordinate 9,326 of JACXGJ010010738.1, forward strand.
ACTTTGCATTAACGGGGCCCCTCATAAGCAGAACTTCGGATGCAAGTCAAACCACAGCTTCAAGATCTAAGAGCAGGGGTGTAGAACTCATTCCAAACGGGTTCTATTGTCTGCTGATATTAGTAATTTCCCCCCTTGAATTAGTGTCTAATTAAGAGGGAACCTATTAGTCACCTTCCTAACCTATTAGTCACCTTCATCAGTCAGGTTAATTAATCAATGTATCAAGGTATGAGCAAAAACCGGCAGACATTTGGGCCTTCTTGGAATACGTTTCAGACCCCGGCTTGAAGATCTTAATATCCCGTAGACAAAATATACACCTAGTGTTACATGACCTATGTGGAATGGATAATAGTACAGGCAGTGATTACAGTGGCTAAAATGTTGCTTGTTCGAATCCCCAAGCTATCACAATAAACATCTGTTGTTCTGTCCCTGAGCAAGGCAGTTGGTTTGAGCTGAGCTCAACTGTGGGTTGTCATGGTGCAAGAAAACACCCTCCGAGAGGAGTGAGTCTGTATGTGGCTACACACTAATCAAATCACATCAAAGTCAAAACGTAATTGAGAGAAAAAAATATAACTTCCGTTTATCCCGTTTATACAAAAATCTTTTATAAAGAAACGATGCAGAAAAACTAATATATGCTTACGTTAATTCTAGATAAGATTACTGCAATGCTCTTCTCTCTGGTTCCCCTGATAAACCAATCAATAAACTTTAATAAGTGCTTAACACAACTCCTAGAACTAGAATGAAAACATTTGGAAACATTACTCGAGTACAAGCCTCTTTACACTGGCTGCATGATAAGGCTAGGACTGATTTTAAGCTTTTATTTAGAACCTATAAAGCAATACATGGACTTGCTCGTACTAACCTTGTTAAAAAGAACCAGGCATACATACCTACACGTAACAAAATGTCGGAGGCAGGGCTTTCTCCCACAGAGCTCCACTACTGTGGAATTACTTTCTACTAAAGACTCATCTCATCAGTACGGTCTATAATTAAGTGTAGTCTGGCCAAGGGGTGTGAAGGTGAACGGAAAAGCCTGATACTGTCCACCCTCACTGTCTTGCCAGGTGGGCTCTCATCTCCTCTGGGATAACCACTCTCCAATGTCCGGGACATCCCCTGGATAGGGCCACAGGGTCACTGGAGCCCCCTGTATCAGCCCCAAGGTTTTACGTCTCTATATTATTGTGCCTGGAGAGTAGGGTCAGTTCTCTTTCTCCACAGTAAATCCTAGTAAATCTAAGGAATGCACTTGTTAGGATGGTCTTTAACTATCTAAACATACACTCTGACACACTCTCAAAATGTTCCTGGTCTCCTGCTCCGTTAAAACACACCTCCAGAGAATCAGGCCTGAAAGCCTTGTTGCTGTCCCTGCCCGAAGTCCTCCTGGCTGTGTTGCAAATCAAGACGATACCTGATTCCAGGTGCCACTCTGCTGACCCCCCGCCTCCCCCTCCCGGGTTGTGCCTGTCCTCTTCCATCTGGTCATGTTTCTGACTTGGATAAGGCTTTATAGACTCTGGACTCAGCCAACATGCATTTTTTAATTATTACATATTGTACTTTTTAAATGTGCACCCGACACAACCAGAAGAGGACTAATCACCCCTACAAGCCTGGTTCCTCTCTAGGTTTCTTCCTCAATTTTGTCCCTTAATTTTAGGTAGTTTTTCCTAGCCGCTGTGCTTCAACACTGTTGTTACTTGCTCATTGGGGTTTTAGGTTGGGAGTTTTGTAAAAGCACTTTGTGACAACTACTTATGTAAAAAGGGCAACTGTTTGCTAAATCTAGTAGGTAGGAAAACAATGTATAGGCTATGAATAACAGCTTCTTGACTTGGCTGCCCAATTGATTTCATCCACAGATCACCACTGGCCATTTTCAGGCTGCATGAGGTAGTGTTTAGTAGTAGATATGTAGTAGATAATGGCCAGTCAGATAATAACACTGATCAACATTGAGTTATAGCCTTCCTTCTTCAAGATGCCTTTTAACTTGTACAAATCTCCCACTTTAACACTGCTAAAGCAACACGAGACAATAATATTGCCTCCAACATTCTTGACAGAGGACATCAAGCACACTTCCAGCATCTTTTCATTTGATCTGCGTCTCACAAATGTTCTTCTTTGTGACCCAAACACCCCAAAACATAGATTCATCAGTCCGTAAAGCTTTTTTCCAATCTTTCTCTGTCCAGTGTCTGTGTTCTTTTGCCCAACCTGGAGTCACCTCTTCACAGTTCACATTGAGACTGGTGTCCTGTGGGTACCATTTAAGGGCTTCCCACTCCTCTTTCTATTCTGATTTAAGCCAGTTTGCACTATTTTGTGAAGGGTGTAATACACATTGTACGAGATCTTCAGTTTCTTGGCAATTTCATTTCTCAGAACAAGACTGGCGTATTTTCAGAAGAAAGTTATTTGTTTCTGGACATTTTGAGCCTGTAATCGAATCCCCAATTGCTGATGCTCCAGAAACTCTACTAGTCTAAAGATGGTCCGTTTTACTGCTTCTTTAATCGGCACAGTTTTCAGCTGTTTTATCAGAATTTTAAAAGGGTTTTCTAATGATCAGTCAGCCTTTTAAAATGACAGCATATACAAAGTGGATTAGCAAACACAACATGCCACTGAAACACAGGAGTGATAGTTGCTGATACTGGGTCTCTGTACATCTATGTAGATATTCCATAAAAAATGAAATTCCATTTCCTGCTACAGTAGTCATTTACAACATTAACAATGTCAGTACAGTATTTCTGATAAATCTGATGTTATTTTAATGGAAAAAAAATTGCTTTTCTTTTGAAAACAATGACATTTCTAAGTGCCCCCAATTTTTTAAACAGTATGTTATGTTTTCCTAGCTTCCTGTTAAATTAAACTGCGCATTAGTCAAGTTTTCAAAAGACTTTACATGCCTTCAAGTATATTAGCATCTTTCAGTCTCTGTAACTCAGCATGTGGGTCAAATTCAGAGTCAGGCTCTTTATAACTACGGCTATAGTCACTACTGTGGCTGGGTCTGCTGGCATTGGGTAGGTAAAAAAGCCTTGGATGAGTAAGCCTCGTTTAAGTCAGAAAAGCCCACAGGGGCAGCTTGATGTACAGGAACACCCCCTGGACAGGACGTTGGTCTGTCATAAGGCCACACCCCCAACTGATGTTAATGCTGAGGGCCATGACTTCCAATGTCATGGCCCTCAATGGCAGACAGTTGGATTACCTCCACAGGGCCACTGGCTGCTGCTACTGTTATAGCCACTGTAGCTAATAGTAGCGAAAGCAGTAGTGTAGGATGACTAAAAACACTTGTTTTGCTGTAGTGGATGTCTAATTGACAGCAAAGGTGCAAAAACATGAACGAAGTTTAAAAGTGGCATGAACAAAGTTTAAAAGTTGCATTCTGTGTTAGAGAAAGCCATATTTCTCTGAGGCTCAGTACTTAAGTACAACCTTCGCTCCACATAGGTAACAAATTGTGCTTTACCAGATGTAAAATCTCTGCATTTGAATATAAGCTAGGAATAAAAGATAGTTATGTCCAGGTGTGTTTTCTTTGCTCTGCAGTCTTCACCCTTCATCTAAATATAACTAGACATCTGGCCTTCATGGACTGTGGCAATGTTCAGAGAGAGAAACACTGCATAGTTGTCAGTTGTCAGTTGTCAGTTGTCAGAAAAATACCTATTTTCATTGACCACAAGGTCAAGAGGACCTAATATACTTCCCAACGCCTTTAATCAGAAGTGAGAAAAGCACTTTCACACAAACAAAATAAATCAAATCTCAGGAAGTGACAGCATTTCCTTTACATTCATTAAGGCATTCTTCTTAGGGAGCCTTCAGTAAAAATACCGACAGGAATTGTGCAACTAATATTTGTTCATTTTCTAAAATGATTGTGTTTCTTTGATTGAACTGAAGTGAAAAATACATAAAGGACAATATTTAAATATTCTAGGTAAATGGCGACACATGTTGCTTTGTATGAAAATGTACAGAAAATGGTCTACACTTAAAATATAAATACTAAAACTATACCATTAATTTCAATCAGATTCTAAGAAAGAGTTAGTTGTGATTGAACGTCTCTGAAAATATAGAGAGAAACAGGTCACAAAACAGGAATGAATACAAAAGACCAAAAGAGGAACAGAGAACAACATATTTAAGCGGTGAGGCACAAGGAGATGTGCTATTTGGCAAACGTACCACGGTTAAGGTCTGATTTTAGGCATGACATAACGCAGAGTGTCTGGGTCTAGTCTTTAGCCGTGGTACATTGGCCATATACAACAAACCCCAGAAGTGCTTTATTGCAATTATAAACCAATTGACAATACAACTAGGACAGCAAAACGTAATTGCAATACCATATACCAAAGCTATTAGCATATCAGAATCCAACCACCCATACCAAATAATCAATACAGATGTTTAGAAAAGCCTGTATAATAAAAAAACTGTGGAGACGAACAGCAGGCTAAGATGGAGAGATACCTGCAGGAGAAAGTTTAAAGGTCACTAGAAGAAGAGCAAAAGGAAACAGAGAGAAAGTTTGAGGATCCATGTGGCACAGCGTTCTGAAACACTACATTTGTAGTGTCAAGCTGTCCACCACAGAAGAGTGAGGGATGTGTTTAAGGAGGAAGTCCGTTAAGACAGGTAAAGAGTGAGTCCTCCTTAACTCCTCTCCATCTTCAGCCCTCCAATTGCACGTTCATGTGAACCTCCGCCATTTGCACAAGTGTCCCAAAGCGAGGGAGGAAAACTATCAGAGGCGTAAGGACACATAAACCGTCCAATGGCTGCTTGCATCAAGTGTGCCTCGGTGCCTCCACCAGCGAATCCCAAGGCACAATAGCATCAATTTTCAGCTTGCACAATTGCACAGAAAAGGGAAGGAGGTAGTGAGACAAATGGACAGAGACTGAGAGAAAGAGAAGGAGGTGAGGCAGAGAAATAAAGAGTGAGAGACAGAGGAGGAAGTGAGGTAGAGGTGAAGAGATAAAGAATGCCGTCTCACCGCTTTGTAGGTCTTCTTCTGTCCGGCATGTTTGGGTGCTTTTCCGGGGTCGGCACCAATCTCTACGTGCATGGCATAAATTATGTCAAAGAAGTCTTCCACCACTGCAACCCTTTTCAGAGAGGAGTCTGGCCCAGAGCCTCCGTCCACACACTGCAGTATACGAGAAGAAGAGGGCAGGTACTTTAGCCGGTGATTAGAATAAGACATATACCACAAAAGGTACCACGCCAACACACCAACTTACACAATACATGCAAAGCAGCACAGTCACAATACGCCAACACAGCATACGAGACCCGACAGGTAAACAAACTATTCGAGACATTCAATTTGCTCTTTGAGAACCCTTATCTGCAACCCCAAACTATCAAATCTCCTACTAACAAGACTAACAGTACAAGCCTGACCTTTTATATGAGACTATTATCTGTGGGGCTGATTCAGTAGTTATGTGTAGTGACTTTCAGACATTCACATACACGCACTGAACCTAGCAAAGAGGACATTTCTGTCTACCTTTGATTCCCTCAGGACAGTAGAGGAAAAGTGGCACTGTCCTTCCTGGAAGTCGGCATTTTCCTCCATTGCGGCACCTGTGAGCCACTGATGTTCTACTTCTTCTACTATTATTTGATCAACAAATGGAAGGGGGTGTACCACCACCTGGAGTGTGTTATCTGAAAAGAGACGCCCCCAGTATTTGGGCCTTTCGAGGGCCATGTCCCGAAACCACAAAAGTCCTTCCCACCAGAGGAACAGACGCCACCAGAGCAGCGCACGCCACACAGACGGACGGCGTGTGCTAGTTGACGCAATTGACGCGGGTCGACGAAACGAGTGTAACAGAACCACCCAGAACAGCACTAACGGAGTGGTGGGGCATGGTGGGTCAGTACACTGGTCAAATTGAGCCCCGTCTGTGAACACATCTGCCGTACGGGCCAATTGGTTTTGCATATCTGCACCGTCAACGGACCCTGCTTAAGTCCTTAACCCACAGGAGGTACCTTTTCAAGTCCCACTACTTCAAATTGGTAAATCTCAAAAGTCCTGCCCAGGCAAAAAAATGCCTTTTGCCACTTATGTCTCCTGTCATTTTCTATGGGAACCTCCCTATTCCCCCACAAGGGCAGTGGAGAGCTGTGTGCGCAATGGGGGAGGGAAAGTGTGAGGGAGGTTGAGGGGGTAAGGGGATACCTGCCATGAGGGTGCGCACACACCAATTTGCTCACACGGACACAACCATACATAGACACACACACAATTAGACAGGAAGTGTCTGTGGAAAACAGCAGGTGGTGCACTCAATGCACTTTAAATCATCACAAAGAAAAAGAGGCTCTCTGAAGTGTGTTTTACTGCTTCTGTATGGTTGTTTGGTTCTTTCACCGGCTGTTGAATCGTTGTATTCTCCCTCTGGTTAAAGTGCGCTCAACAAACTGACAAGAAAACACTTTATTTTTAAATCAAAGGAAGAGAGGTGAGGAGAGATGTTGCTCCATTGTTTAGGATTCTTAAAATGATCCCATGCAGGAGAACTCCAGCTGAAAATGATACGTCATTTTGACTCTCCGGTATAGAAAATGGGAAGTGAGTGTAGGAGGGGGGAGGTCAAACCATATTGTTATAAACGGATTTCATAGCTAAGAACTTTCTATTTTATATAATCATGTCATCATCAGTTTCTGTGGTAATACTGACATCCTTACAATACATGAATCCATCATTTTCCTTTGCCTGTTTTGACAGTAATCCTGCTCAGAGCTCCAAGTGCAAAGGGCAGCACAAAACACAAACAGGTCCTGTCTGATAATGGGTAGGGGAAACCCCTTTCTAGTTCCCACCCGTGTTCTGCTCACCGTAAGGCAAACCTTGCTGCCATGACAACCAGAGCACCCACCTCTTGGGCAGGTGTGCGGGGCAGCAGGTCATGTGACACGTCCTACAGCTAGTAAAACTTGAATTTCAACAACAAGCCCAAAGAGCGGTGTGTGACAGATTTACACATTATCCAAAACAACCCCCAAACACATACACACAACACTGTCTGTCTCATTTGTCTTATTTCGTCTCTATCTCCCACATCCCTCTCTCTCGTCCACAGCTGCCTTTGTCTAATTCTCTAGTGTCTTTTGGTTGGTCTCAATCTAGTTCAGGTATATTCTTCCAAGTATGTTTATCTGAGTTTACAGCTCTGGAAAAATGAAGAGACCACTGCACCTTTTTCTTTCCTTTCCAAAAAAGTTGAAAAGGAAAGTTTTGAGTGAGGAACAGAAGCGTTACATTTTCATTGGTCTCTTTATTTGAACCCTTCTGTTGTCTGAGTATATTCCTCTAACTATGTTTTGCAATGGTGTTTTCTTAACTGAGAACTAAAATGCATGAGGCATTTAAATGCAAAACAGAACAACAAAAATAAGATAGGAAAAAAAACATAAAAATGAATATACACCGAACATTCTATTCAAGTGTGACATAATGCACAGTTGTCGGTGAGATGCGATGAACGATGAGCAAAGAACAGACATGAGGAGTAACCAGGGACAAATATCTGTTGCACAAGTTACTATTAGTAGCAAATATCAAGACGTGAGCAAAGGTCAAGACAGCATTTACCTAAAAGTGACTTATAAGTTGGTACCAATGAGACTGGCTTTCAGTGTGAAGGGAGTCTCAATTACCCAGAGTTCAAAGGTTACAGTGATGAGTGTTGTAGGGTGCAGAGGTTACAAACCGGATGGAAGAGTGGTAAATTACTTCTAACTAATGGAGAAGATTTTTAGTGGGAAATCTATATGTCTATCTATGTCACCGAGGATTGGCAAGATGGTCATTTTTACAAGTACTTAGAAGCATGTGTGAAAGATGCCTTACTGCAGAACAAGAAACACATTCTGGATTTCACTTTTGACTGCAGGTGGGCAATGTGGGTCCTGAATGAGAGTGAGCAGTCAAGCCAAATTCCCAAAAGAAGTAAAGGAGTAGATGGAGGTGAGTGAAGGTTTATTGGATGTTTTTAAACATATGTTAAAAGGTGGACAGCGCAGGGTTTATTCAGGGACCTGTTGTATACAGGATGGTATCATTGACATAAATATGGATGAGGGAGTTACCAGCAGATTCAACGTCATGAATGTAAACAGAGAGCAAAATCAGCCCAAGAATAGAATCTTGAACACAACCGATATAAAGTACCTGTGGAGGGGACAGCAGACTGTCTGATTAGACACATTGGTCAGACAAATCATTTGCAAATCAGGCTAGAAAGTCCCCTGAGAAGCCTACTGTAAGTTGGGGAGTCTATTAATAAGGTTTTAGTGTCAAAAGATTCTTTAAACCATTAAAGGCAGCATCCTGCACAGTACTGCTTTCATTTGATTATTTTTATATAAATGCCGCACTGTGTTTCGTTGTGTCTTGTTGTTTTGGACTGTGTTGGGTTATGCTGTGTTGTGTCTTGTTTTGTTGGACTTTGTTGGGATAATTATTCTGTGTTGTCTTGTTTTGATGGACTGTGTTGGGTTATGCTGTGTTGTGTCTTGTTTTGTTGGAATTTGTTGGGATAATGATGCTGTGTTGTCTTGTTTTGATGGACTGTGTTGGGTTATGCTGTGTTGTGTCTTGCATTGTTGGATGTCTTGTGGTTGACTGTTCTGTTGCAATGTGTTGTTTCCGGTTGTGTCGAGTTGCTGGGCATGGATATCTTGTTCCAAGGCTTTGGCATTGTATGGTGAGAGGTGTGTGTTTGAGTTTGTGAGTAAGAGGCTGACAGCACATGGCCTTCAAACATAATGCTTACAAACAGTCATGTGAAAAAGTACACCCTGTGGAAACATGTCCTTTTCAACATTTTTGGACACAGATACTTTAGCTAAATTCCAACCATGTTCACTAATGAATGTAAGACCTTTCCCTGGTAACACCATATTCACTAAAGATATTACACAAACACTATTGATGCCCATGAGTCTGGGAGAGGTTACAAAGCCATGTTTTCCAAGTATTTCCAAGATAATAATTCCACTGTTTAACAGATAATCTACAAATGATGAAAAGACAACAGGCAACCTACATAGACAGGTCGTTCCAAGACCTGACGGAAAGTTGCTCATAAGTCTCTAACAACTTCAGGGTGACATCAAGAGACATAAAGGCTTCTCTTACCACAATCAGTGTCGAGGTGCATGATGCAACTGTCAGAAAAGAAACTGTACACTTGGCCTACATGGGAGGTCAGGAAAGAGTACGTTTCTGCTCTAAAAAAATTATATCAAGACATGACGGACATTTGCCAGATGATACCTGGGTGAAGATCAAATCTACTGGAAAAATGTGCTCTGGATAGATGATACAGTTGTGAGTTCTGTACAGTTGTGAATGTATAACTGCCATGTATATTTTTCAGTGTAATTTGTGAAATTAGGTAACATTTATCTGTCAATACTGGGGCAGTGAAGAACACATATCCCTACGTCCAAATATTTAGCAAAAAAGGACACTTTTCAAAAGGACACTTTTCCTTACTTTTTCACATGACCATATGTTAAGGGCGAAGCAGCTAAGCAGGGACTGCACCATGTCAGTGGACAAAGGCAGCCTAAGAAGGTGTTACCTGGGAAATGTGTAACCAGGACAAGGTGTTACCAGGGAAAGGTGTAACTAGGACAAGGTGTTACCAGGGAAAGGTGTAACCTGGGGCCCTAGCTGACCGTGCATAAGGAAAGTGATGAAATATTCAAAGTCTCCTTTAATTGTATTTTCGATTTATGGCCACAAAGGAAGTATTCAAATGTGTGTGTGTGTGTGTGTGTGTGTGTGTGTGTGTGTGTGTGTGTAGGAATGGGGAGTAGAGTTGTCCTTAACACTGTTTCAGACAGTGATCCCTGGACACACCTTAACAAGTGCAACAGTCCGGAAGTCCATTCCAACACCCCTCCCTCTCCTCTCCCTGAGTACAACCCACCCTTCATCCTCACATTTCCCTGAAACTAACCGCACCCCCCAAACTCAACCCTCACGAGCAGCAGGTAATGAGGGTTGCCATGACAGCACAGAGCAGCGTACAGAGCAGAGGGAGCTAAATGCTTCTAAAGCACTAGTTCACTTCTTGTCAGATGTAATGATTTACAAACACTTGGGAAAAAATGATGATGAGGACGAAGATGTCATTTCTCAACAGGTAGAGGCGTAAGGTTGTCGAATGTCGAAATCTCTCTGTAGAAAACCAGAGGGTCGACATCCTCATTCATTGGGATACAGTGGAAAACGGATTGAAACAGGGAGAGACAACTCAGACCCGTCCAATAACAAATGCTAATTCCTCTTTTTGGTCGCAAATCATTTTGCCTCGATGTGTCATAACGAATGCATCCCTGCTGTAGAGCTGCATGCCGTGCCAGCATGCCAGCGTGCCACCGTGCCAGCTGCAACCCTCTATGCCCTTTACAGGGACGTTGGAGCAGCGCACTGACCCACACCACTATACCTCCAGGAGATGACCACTAGGAGGGGACACGTGGGCCCACTGCTCACGCCGCCCCCCCCCATCCCCCATCCCCTCCCCCTTACGGTTATAGGGCACATCAGCGGCCCGGGACCATAGTGTGTGCGACAGCAGAATCCGCTGTGTATGTGGGGCACGGGCAGGGGAGGCGGGGGGGCACCTTAAGGCACAGCAGATAGGACAGGACAGCGCTACCCCCCTCCCCTCCCCGCACACACACACACACACACACACACACACACACACACACACACACACACACACACACACGCACACGCACAGTGATGGGGTCAAAGTCACACCACAGGGAGAGAGAACAGAGAGGAGGACAGACGCTGGGGGCTTGGGGGGGTGCTGCCCTGCCTCATGCGTGCCACACACCGCTGAACAAACAAACGCTGCGCACGCGCACGGGAACGTACGGGGCTCAGGCCGTGCCCGGCCATGCATGGAAACACAGAGCGCGGCAGGGTGTTAGGGTGGGAGGGTCCGGAGATCTGAGGGATGGCATCCAGGTCAACCGGGGGCTGCGTCGGCCAGCACACACGCCCACGCAATGTAACGCTGTGTGGCGTCGCTACTGGACCTGACGGGGAATAAACACCGGGACAAGAACATCGACAGGACAAAACGAGCTGCAGAGAACAGAGACCCCCGTCCTGTTTCAGACAAACGTACCGCGCAAGGCCTCACAGCTGGCTGTTTATCTATCCATCCCTAATTCCCTCCGTCTCTCTGGGCCTCCTCCATCCCTCCTCTCTCAGTCCCTGTCTCTGATGCTCCATCCCCTTTCTCACCTATCGCCCCCCCGACCACCCCACCGCCAGGCCTCTCCAACGGTACAGAATAATTGTAGCATTCCACCCCCGTCTCTCTCTCGCCCCGTCTCTCCTTTCTGCCTTCCTCTCTCACTCTCTTTAACTCCCTGTCCCGTTCCAAACAGCCCAGTTGCTAGGAGACATAAGGGGTCGATTCAGTAAACGGCTGCCTGCCCCTGGCCCTCCCATCTTCTCCTCTTCAGTGGGAGGCTCAGAATGGAGGGATGAAGGAGGAGGCTGCCCAGCCCCTGCAGATGGGAGTGTGTCCGGCCATGGGGGCAAGCAGACGCAGCCAACCTGCCTCATATCCAGGACACACACAAGCGCGCTCGCAAAGATGCTCATCAAGAGCACATAGGTACACACTATATAGATACACCCATGATCTCACACACACACACACACTATATAGACTGACCCATGATATCACACACACACACACACACTATATAGACTGACCCATGATATCACACACACACACACACACTATATAGACTGACCCATGATATCACACACACACACACACACACACAC
>JACXGJ010010739.1:0-21243 GCA_016801105.1 Esox niger
TATATATATATATATATATATATATATATATATATATATATATATATATATATATATATATATATATATATATATATATATATATATATATATATATATATATATATATATATATATGCACAGCTCTGGAAAAAGTAAGAAACCACTGCACCTTTTATCTTTCCTTTCCAAAAAAGTCAAAAAAGGTTTTGAGTGAGGAACAGAAGGGTTAAAATTCAGAGACCACTGCAAATTGAATGCTTCTGTTCCTCACTTAAAACATTCCTTTTCAACTTTTTACAGTTCCCTCCACAATTATTGGCACCCCTAGTAAAGGTGAGTAAAAAAGGGTTATCAAATGTTTTCCTTTTGGTGAATTAGCTTAATGTCACACTGAAAGAAATGAGAAATGCCCAATAATTGTGGCACGTGGTTTGTTAGAAATAATTATTTCTTGATCACAGATTTTTTTTCACCCCCGAATACATTTCTTGAATTAAATGTTGGATGTTTTTATAACCCTTTTTCACTCCTCATTACTAGGGGTGTCCATAATTGTGGAGAGCACTGATATATATAATATGATAATTATATTATATAATCTAACATAACTGTTATTTTCTTCACATGTTTAAGTATTGTGTGAAGAGAGGCATTTTACCTGGAGGTTTGTCCCCAGTGCGTCTGAGGTTTACAAAGTGTGCTATGTCCTCCTGTATGTCACACTGTTCCAGAGACTTCCTCACTTCCTCATACAACTGAACACAGACAGCCACGCACAAGTTAGACTCACACACAATATGAAAGTTAATTGTACATCTACAGTGTGGATTTACCTCATCGCTGGTGACACACTGCTGGGAATGCTGATTCAGATGAGTCCATAACATGTTCCTCAGAGTGTTGATTCTCTCCATTTCCTGCGCCTCAAACACCTACACCACAAACCCATAATACAACATGTAGCCAACCAACAAACACCCATATATATTCCATCATACTCACATAGAAATCAACTAAATACTGCCTTGCTATTTAGACCTCACCTCACATGCTTTGATGTGTTCTTTTTGCCAGTCTTCTTTGATTTTACCAAGCAAAGTCACATTCTGCATATAGAACCTGTCTAGGATTCAAATGACAAGATGACAAGGGAATATAACAGGCACAATGAGGATGATTACTGGTTTTCCCAGTTGATTTCCACTAAGAAACGAATAGAGTGTATGTTGTCTGTGTCCTAAAGGGGGCCAGTATGAAAATGTATGAGAATGTGTGCTAAGTGGCTCTGGATAAAAGCATATTTTCAATGATTTTAATGGAAATCTTACCAGCCTCTTCTGCATTCAGTTTAGCTTGCTGTGTTTTTGCAAATAGCTGAAAAATAATGAAAAAATATATACTGATGGACACATTATGTACTTGAGTGTTTTATTTGCGTTCAGGTATTTACTACCAATATATAGAACACCTATGCTCAACTGTCACACCTCGGTTCAAATCCTGACTCCCCTGAGAATAGATACAAGTGTCATGTAAACACAAAATACAATTGATATTTGTATAAACGCTGGCAATTAGCCTTACAATGTGTTAATATGTGTTAGAGTCATGAAAATATTCTGTCCAACTACCGTGGTGTAGTTGAAACAGCTGGAGATGGCATCTGCTTAAAGGTAGAAGTTGGTAACTGCACCAGTAATTATTGACAATATTAATCTCAATAAATATTAACAACATATAGGAAACTAGTGTGACTGGACTTATTAAATGGAGTGTATTTCAACATGACAACAGAAAAGGTCCTCGTCACATACAGAGCTCAGGACAAGCTAGATGACTAACTTAATCTTCTTCAAAAATGTCCTAATTCTTGTGGTCAAAATAGCTCAGCTTTTGCCTTAGCTGAACCTTCAGATACTCACTTGCCTAATTTAGGGTCACTGGTGGTTTATTCCGTTTCAATATTCTTTTTGTAGATATTGAGCAACAGGACAGTGTGATAAGAGGTGTACAAAAAGGAGAAACGAGGAGTGGTGGAGGTAAACTGCATGCTTGTTATGTGTTAGCCTGGCAGTAGCACAGTCACTGGCTCAAACCACCCAGGGCAGTGTGTGTCTAGACCAACCTTTTCCTGCTGCTTGGCATTGCTAGTGCTGGCGTTTCGGTTCATGTTCTGTTCTGCTTCCTCTTTGTCTCGACACTTCTGCTCGTACGTCTTTTTCGACTGCGGTTAACAACAAGAAATTACAGGAGAAAGGGGAGGTTAACCCCTATATTCTTGTGAATATATGAAACTCCATCATCTATGCTTTCTTTCACTTAGGTTTTCGTTGTCAATTGGCATGGCAGGATTGCACATTCTCAATTCTTAACAGTCTCACTTTGTTTAGCCCAATAAAAAAAAATATTGGTTCTGGTTGCTCCTGTGCATGTAATTGTATTGGTTATAATCTAAAGGGAACAACAGATCCTAGATCAGAGCTAGGTTTCTGTGAGCATTGGTCCGACCGCAGCTTTTTCTGAGTGGAACTGATCAGAGCACAGTCTGCCAGCATGATTACTGTAACAAGGGTAGAGGGGAACAGTAAAGGACACATGCAAATCTATGACCCTAGGAGATGAGGCATCATACAGTATATTGCCAAACTAACAAAATGTTGTGCTTGTTTTCTGAAAGGACTGTACCACACAATGGACCTTTTCAGTGAAATAAAATGTTTGTATGTGTACGGGCCCATTACCATTATGTTAGTCAGTGACTTCTACTGCATTACACTGTCAGACGAATGCATTGACATATGGACATTTTACTGAAGAGTGTAGTCCAGACTTAATCTATCAGAGCTGTTCCCCTTCATTATTCTTTGCTTTTTGCTTTTCTATATGTAATGATAAGAGCTTAAGATAATCATTAGATGACTGTCATTATAAAACATAATGTCAGGCAAACTCATATATTCAATGTAACTTCCCATTTACTTGAGTGATCCCATCAGAACACACCTACCAAGAGTGTTGGTGAACTTCCCTCTTCTCAGAGAAAGGAATGACTTAAATGACACAAGTTGTAACATGATTACAAGAAATACCTATTGAGAACCGACTGAGAGAATCCCCAGAGGAATGGAAACTGGTGTTTATGAAGTGACACCTTCCCTAACTGTATCAAATCAGAATCTTCCTTATTCGCCAAATGCATTTACAAAGACACAGAATTGTACTTGGTGTGATAACGTCACAGTTCCAGTATAAGCAGTGCTGAATGCAGAAAAAAGGTGTGTACAACAGTGAGTTGACGATTGTCGCTGTATGTATTGTTTAATGGAGTCCGTTCCAAGCCGTTCTACTTAATTTCCCACAATTCTATTCCCAACAAGAAGCCACACATGGGTCAAAGCATGAGAGGACATGGACATGTTTTACTGATCTTGATCGCCCGACGGGTGGGGGGCTTCCCAGCCACTCGTCAGCCAGTGGCACATTCAAGATTCAAACCTAGACAATGAGGGTCAGCTTGGTGTGCCTTAGGCTGCTGCAGCACCTGGGAGGCTCCCGGTAACTGGTGTATTATATAGGAACATTCCTAAGCTCACCTCTATAGTTTTCTTTAAGTGGGTCGCCCTCTGTTTGTGTAAGGCATCCATCTGCTGCTCTACCTGCAAAAAAGAAAGAGAAAATATACTGAACCTAAAGCAAAGGGGATGATAGCTCCATAATTTGCAATCAAGTTGCACCCCAATCGCTATCACATCCATGTAGGACAAATTGACATGTAGTTGCTGATCTAATCTGCTCAAAACAAGGGAACACCTAAATCACACATTGGGTCAAAATCACCAATATCAACAACCGATTGAGGGCTGAATTCACACCGAAAATCATAGTCAACAATTGAAATCACAGGCTGTTCAAACTGATAATATGACTCAGCAGTGTGTTTGGCCCCACGTGCCTATATGCACTCCCAACAACATCTGGACATGTTCCTGATGGGATGGCGGATGGTGTCCTGGGGGATCTTCTCCCCGACCTCAATCAGGGCATCAGTGAGCTCCTGGACAGTCTATGGCATTGCCTGGCCTCACTGATACATGACATCCAAGAGGTTCTTAACTGGATTCAGGTCTGGAGAACGTAAGGACCAATCAATGGCATCAATGCTTTTGTCATCCAGGAACTGCCTACACACCCTGGCCACATGACTGTGGGCATTGCCCTGCACCAGGAGGAACCCAGGGTCCACTGGACCAGTGTAAGATCTGACGATGGGTCTAAGGATTTCACCCTGGTACCTAACAGCAGCCAGGGTACCGTTGGCTAGCAGGTGGAGGTCCGTACAACCCTCCAGGGATATGCCTCCACAGACCATCACTGACCCACCGCCTAACCGGTCATGCTGGATGACATTGCAGGCAGCATAACGTTCACCACAGCGTTTCCAGACTCTTCCACGTCAATCACATGTACTCAGTGTGAACCTGCTCTCATCTGTGTAGAGAATGGAGTCCCAATGACCTGCCAATTCTGGTGTTCTCTGGTGAATCCTAATCAAGCTGCACGGTGCTGGATTTTGAGAGCAGGTCCCACTAGAGGGTCCTCATGCCATCCTCATGGAATCTGCTTCTGACGGTCAGAAACATACACACCAGTAGCCGACTGGAGGACATTTTGTAGTGCTCTGGCAGTGCTCCTCCTGTTTCTCCTTGCACAAAGGAGCAGATACCGGTCCTGCTGCTGGGTTGAATGCAAATCGAGTGCTGGCCTATGCACGTTGCTGGGCTGTGAGCACAGGTCCCAATAGAGGACATCATGCCACCATCATGGAATCTCTTTCTGATAGTTAGGTCAGAAACATGCACACAAGTAGCCTGTTGGAGGTCATTTGTAGGGCCCTGGCTAAGCTCCTCCTTCTCCTTGCACAAAGGAGCAGATACATGTCCTGCTGCTGGTATCTCCTCCATGCTTTGAGACTGTACTGGGAGACACAGCAAGCATTCTTGCGATGGCACGTATGGATGTACCATCCTGGAGGAGCTGGACTGCCTGTGCAACCCGAATAGACTACAGGTACCGCCTCATGCTACGAGTAGCTACAAGGACACTAGAAAACTAGAGAAGAATCAGTCAGGAAGAATAAGAGAGTGGCAGTCTGAGGTTACTACCTGCAAAACGATTCTCTTTTTGGTGATTGTCTTGCTGTTGCCTCTACAGTGCACCTGTTGTCACTTTAATTGGCGCCAGAACAGGCGACACTGATTCACGATTGCTTATGTATTTTAACCCGACAGATTGATTTCCCTGAAGTTGAATTTACTATGCTATATATGTTATACTGTTATGATTAAGTAGTTCCTTAATTGTTCTGAGCAGTGTATATAGCCGCATTCACTGTTAGTGCGCTGTATTAGCAAGACATTCGGTCTTTAAGTAATGCAAGTTTGGGTGGCTTCCAAGTTTTGGTGGTTTATGTCATTGATAGAATATGAATGTACCTTTTTCCTGGCCTCTTTCTGTCGCTCTCTGAAGTCTTCTAGTTTCCTGGCCTCATCTCTCATTGTCTGGGCCAGTTGTAAGTGAGAAAAACTCACAAGTTCAGTCTCTATGGTGTTAAAGAGGGTTTGAGGGTGTTAATGAATGACATCTGTGGATCATATTTTGGGCAATACCCAATATAGAGTAACATCCGTTGTCATTATACATCATCAGAAACTTACGCAGTTTGAAGACATCCAGCGATCTCTTTAGCGTGCTAAAAAAACATATTGACATAGATTTAATGATTTATACAGAACAACATGCTCTCATATAAATTTGAAACAAGAAGAGGAGGAGCTTTTTGATTAACGGCTTTAGACTTAACCAAAAGGAAATGGCCTTAACCACATTGAGAAACAAGTGACCCTTCTGTAACAGGATGAATATTCAAGCAACTGACAAAACTCTTGTCAACAGAAAGAAATCTCTTATGATTAGATTTTATTAGATTAGTATGAAAAATGCATACATTTTATAACTCTGTAGTTCTGCTTTGTCCATTGATGTGTATAGATCATCTTTGTATATGCTTATTTAATGGTTTGTGAAGTTCTGACAGTGTTATCAATAAGACATTAAATTAGGCTGTTTTGCAGAAAATGTGAAAAAGCTATAAAGATCATAAACTTGTTTTGGTTTGGTGTTATAGGTCTGTGCTTACACTTCAAGCCAGAAGGAGATTGAATGAGTATGATGGGTGTCTGGCACTGATGCCAGCTAATCAGAGGGGCCCAAAATAAGTTTTATGATTTTGTGATTTTGTTGTTGTTGTTGATTTAAATACAATTTATTTGACACTGGCAAGATAAACATCTCGATTTGTTTAAAGATTCCATAAAGCATATGTATGATCGACCAATTTGTGGCAGTGGAGGTGCAACGTCGGAACTTGTCGGCTCGTTTGCTAAGGATCTGAGCTGTGGAAGATAGGTAGCATAGATAACAAAACATAAAAATGGAACTAGGATACAATGATCAGCCATAACATGACTGTATACCTAATATTTTGTAGGTCTGCCTTTTGCCACTAAAACAGCCCTGACCCGTTGAGGCATGGACTCCACTAGACCTTTGAAGGTGTGCTGTGGTTAGCAGCAGATCCTTTAAATCCTGTACATTGCGAGGTGGGGCCTCCATGGATTGGACCTGTTTTTCCACCACATCCTACAGATGCCTGATTGGATTGAGATATATGGAATTTGGAGGCCAAGTCAACACCGTGAACTTCTTTTTGTGTTCATCAAACCATTCCTGAACCATTTTGCTTTGTGGCAGGGCACATTATCCTGCTGACAGAGGCCAATGCCATCAGGGAATAGTGTTGCCATGAAAGGGTGCAAATGGTCTGCAACAATGCTTAGATAGGTGGTACGTGTCAAGGTAACATCCACATGAATGGACTGCAGTTTTGGAGATGCTCTGACCCAGTCGTCTAGCCATCAATATTTGGCAAATTTTTCCTGCTTCTAACACACCAACTTTGAGGACAGAATGTTCACTTGTTGACTCTTATATCTCACCCAATGAGAGGTTTCATGTTAACGAGATCATCAGTGGTATTCACCTCACCTGTCAGTAGTAATAATGTTATGGCTGATTGGTGGATGTATGCCACTCAGAGGAACATTTTAACGAATAACTAAAGTTGTTGAGCTGCAGAAGCATGAGAAGATTGATAGATCTGACGTTACAATGCTAAGAGCAGCAGTGCAGCTTCAAGTGAAGGGGGATTACAGTTATGATCCAGGTCCAACAGCAGCTAGCAGCAAAGTTTTGTAACTGCAGGTGTTTTTGCAGCCAAATAACAAGCAAACTTAAATCATTTTTATGAGAACTGCATTAAATATTAATATTAAAGGCCTCAATCTTTTAGTTGGGAAATCAAGTAGCAATAGTATTCTTTTTTCGTGGGGACCTCTAATGTTCACACCCATGGGAGCCTTAGCCATGGATGTGAGCTCTGTATTTATGTAAATAAAACAGGCTGTACACTAACTTAACCGGGAGCCACAGCTCAACCAATCTGGAATACCTGGTGATCAGATGCAGGCCTTTTTACTTGTCTCTGGAGTTTACATCGATTGTTGTTATGGCAGTCAACATACTCCCGGATGCTAATGCTAAGCAAGCAATGAAAGAACTGCAGGCTTTCATTAGCAAACAGCAGACTGAACACATAGATTATGTTTTTGTGATTGCTGGGGATTTCAACCATTCAAATCTGAAAACAGTTTTTCCTAAATTCCGCCAAAATGTCTCCTGCCCCACCAAGAGACAATACACTGGACCATGTGTACACAAACATTCCAGAGGCTTACAAAGCCATTCCCCTAGCCCAAATGGGTCAATCTGACCATCTTGCACTATTCCTACTCCTCAAGTATTTACCCCTTGTTAAATGTGTGAAACCATCAGTGAGGACAGTCAAAGTGTGGCAAAAAAGTTCA
Organism: Esox niger; assembly: GCA_016801105.1. Lineage (NCBI taxonomy): Eukaryota > Metazoa > Chordata > Actinopteri > Esociformes > Esocidae > Esox > Esox niger. The sequence continues at coordinate 7,965 of JACXGJ010010739.1, forward strand.
GACTCACTTCTACAGCACCAGTTTCAACATACAGACTGGATTGTGTTTGCCACTCAAGCCAATCTTGACTCCCATACAGACCATGAAACATATGCTTCCTCCATTCTGGATTACATCAACATCTGCATCAACAATATGTCACCATCCATAAACTAAAAGATCTTCCCCGATCAGAAGCCATGGATGAACAGAGAGGTCCAACAACTGCTAGAGGCACGCAACGCTGCTTTGTCATCTGGCTATGTGGAGGCCAACAGCTCATCCAGGGCCAACTTTAAAATGGGTATCAAGATGGCTAATAATTACCACAAACTGTGAATTGAGGAGCACTTCAACAATATCCCCCAACCCTGACGCATGTGGCAGGGCATCCAAGCATTCACAGACTACCAGCCAAAGAACCTGAACCCTGACACTGTTTTACAAAGAGTGATAATGAAGGTTTTCGGTAGTTACAGGTATGGGTCTACCTTGGGAAACTCACTGCCGCTATCCCTGCATTTCACCTGCACATGCACCTTGCACATTTCATTTACCTTCACTTCACATTTAGAATTGCCATAGTACTTGCATTTTTCAGCTGTTACATTTGCCTATCTACCTCAGGGACCTCATTGCTGAATCCCGGTTTCTGAATCCCGGTTGCATGCTACCGTCACTCATTCAATTGGCCTCGATTGCACATTTAGAATTACTTCTTGATTTTTTGGTTGTACTGTACTTGTCCTCAATTGCAATGAAGTTGAATATATTCTTTAAAAAAATCCATGGGAGAGAAAGCCAAGCTCCGCCCCCGATACTAGCCAAGATCCAAAGAGCTCTTGTAGCCCCTCAGAAGAAAGAAGCTTGAAACCCCTGAATTAATCAACAAACTGAGAGAATTCCAGACCACCGGGTATTAATCTTGGTTAGACTGACCCACCAAGTTCAGCCCTAGAGCTGACCAGAAGATTGTTAAAGAAGTCTCTATGAACCTCGGGGTAACATCACATCCTTCACCACAATCAAAATGAATCTATATGAAAATGGCAGAAGAACCCCTCATTGTTGAGCCCTCCAACCATGTCAACTACTGTTAAAAAAATGTGTCACGCCACCTGAGCAGTATCCTTTCCTGTTCTGGGGCCCACCACAACCTACCATCTGTCCCTCAGAGACCAATGCTCAAAGACTATGCTCACCACATTTAGCTACCTTAACTGTTAATTATTATCTGAACAACTTCAATATACCCAAATCTCTGCTAATTTCCTTCTATCTAGATAGATACATTCACCAGAAGGGAAAATATGTGCACATACTGTCAAGTGGTGCATCAGTGTAAATTCAATGCCCAGGCGGGTACATCAGTCAAAGGTCTGATTTTGAAGCACTAATCTGACCATTTTAATCACTGTGCCACTGAACATCCATCTGACCAGTTTAAACACTGTGCCACTGAACACCAAGCTGACCAGGTTAATCACTGTGCCACTGAACACCAAGCTGACCAGGTTAATCACTGTGGCACTGAACTCCAAGCTGAATACTTAAACACTGTGCTACTGAACACCAATCTGACCAGTTTGAACACTGTGCTACTGAACACCAAGCTAACCAGTTTAAACACTGTGCCACTGAACATCAATCTGACCAGTTTGAACACAGTGCCACTGAACATCAATATGACCAGTTTAAACACTGTGCCACTAAACAACAAGCTGGCCAGTTTAAACACTGTGACACTGAACATCAATCTGACCAGTTTGAACACTGTGGCACTGAACACCAAGCTGAATACTTAAACATTGTGCCACTGAACACCAAGCTGACCAGGTTAAACACTGTGGCACTGGCTCAAGAGTTGCTAGGATGTCTAGGAGAAAGGATTGCCACAATCTTGAATTCTCCACAATCCTTTGGGAGTTGGTTACAAGGACATAGAACTGTAGCTACAATTTTAGTGAAGAGTCAACAATTTAAAATATGACTGAAGTTTACAGACAACACCTGAATGAAGAACACGACCACTGGAACAACATGCTCTGGACAGACAGGTTAAGTTATAGTTGTTTGGCTGCACTGCCAAAAGTCAGGTTTGGGTAAAACAAAACACAGTCTTTGAACAAAAAGATTATGCTTAAATAAGGGTTAAATAAAAAAGAAATAGCATTATATTTGTCAATGGCATTATATTTCTAGTTTGATTGGCTGCCTTCTGGCCTATCCAGCTTTCCATCATTGAGTTATCCGGTTTACAAAGATGACTGAAAATGAATTTTGCTACAGGACAATGATTCAAAACACTTAATCAAGTCCACAACAGAATGGCTCCAAATATGAACTGAAGAGTTAAAGAATCTAAGGCAAAGTCCAGTTCTTAATTGTATAAAAATATGCTGAGAACTTGAAACTGGTTGTTCATGCAGTATAGCCCTCAAACGTTACACAGTCTGAGTAGTTCTGTAAGGAAGAGTGGGCACAAATTCCTCCTAGTCAATGCAGAAACACCTACATCACGTTCTTTCTGGCAATGGGGGCCAAATAATCTTTTGAAGTGAGGCATTAAGTTATTTCATCTGCACAAGAAAAATCACATTTCTGTTGATACGTAAAAAAGCATATTTAAAGACATATTGTTTAATTAGGTAACATTCATGTCAATAATGGTGAAATGAAAATCCAATATCCATATATCAGAATAGTCAGACTCATCCTTTTTTAGGGGTGAACTTATTCCCTCATATAAATACAGACTTGCACCAAGGTTTCCCTTGAGGCTATTACATTCCAAGTTATGGCTTTTAAAGGCTTTCGACAAAGTGAATTACAATGGTAACTCTAACTTCCATAACAGGCTTTGGAAATTATTTCTGCATACATATGTGCAGCCTCTGACTGAAGGCAGGCACATCTGTTCAATCACAAATCCCATCAGCACCGGCAGACTGACTTACTTCATCTCACTGTGTCCACAAACCTTCTTAGACAGTCCCATCAGCTCTTTGGCATACTTTTCCTCTATGGATGCTCTGAAAGATGACCAAAGACATATTTAAAGATATGTGACGATTTAACAAGTGTCTGCTGTTCACACAGTTTAGCCCCTGTAGATGCAAAGTGTGATGGCTGATAACTGTGACCACCACAAACTTCATGATTTAGCCTAAAGAAAATTATCTTGTTTAAATACACAGCAACATTTTATTTTGGAGAGCTATTTTGGGATTTCCTTGTTTGACTGACAGAGTCTGATGAAGGTGACCAGAAAGGCCTGATATGGTCTTGCCAGGTGGGCCCTCATCGCCATTGTGATGCCCTCCCTCCAAAGCCATTCGGGGCAGAGTCAATGGCTTTTTGTTGTCTCTCTGTTGAGCACTTATGCAATTGGGCTGTACTCTGCTGGCAATACTCTGCACTCATTTAGGGTGGTTGCGGTTGGTGGGTGTACCTTCAGTTGATGCTTAGCAATGTGGGTGGATTGATTTCCTTCCTGTTGGGCCCTGTCCGGGGCCTCCCTTGGATAGGGCCACAGTGTCACTGGACCCCCCTGTCTCAGCCCCAAGGTCTTACTCTGCTATATTATTGTGCTGGGGGAGTAGGGTCACTTCTGCTTCTTCACTATAAATCCCAGTAGATCTAAGGAATGCATTTTTTACATTTCCCTGTCTCCTGCAGCTTTAACTTTAGGAGGATATGAGGTCTTGACCCACACCTGCCGAGTACAAGGCTTGACTCGTTGCTGCCCTGTCCAAAGTCCTCCTGGTTGTGTTGCAGATCAAGACGATACCTGACGATTTCAACTGCCACTCTGCTGACCCCCCACCCCCGTTTCTCCCTGTCCTTGTCCATCTTGTTGTGCTTCTGATCTGGACTAGGTTTAAAAAGACTCAGTCCACATGCATCGATTCATTATTACAATTTGGACTCTGAATAAGTTCACCCGGCCCAGCCAGAAGAGGACGGATCACCCCTCTGAGCCTTGTTCCTCTCTAGGTTTCTTCCAAAATATAGACCTTCTTAGGGAGTTTTTCCTAGCCACTGAAGTTCAACACTACTGTTGTTTGCTCCTTGGGGTTTAAGGCCAGGTGTTTGGTTAAAGCACTTTGTGGCAACTGCTGATGTAAAAAGGGCTTTATAAAATAAAATACATTTGATTGATTGATTGATTGATTATGGTTAGATTAATGATTACACTGTAGACTCTAAGTTAACCTTTGTGGTTTTCAAACTTTAAAATGTTATACATAGAAATGATTAATACTACAATAACATTAATATTATAAATTACTGATTGCATTAAATGTATATTATAGTATGAACATCAAAAAAGAAAATCAAACCTATTACTGACAACATAATAGGCCACTGAATAATTGTAAATAGGTCATTTCTGTCTAAAATGAGGAAATAGCAGATGAAGTACATTAACCACTCACACAGAAAGTGCAAAGTCAGGAACACCAGAAACAAAACAACAGCAGCAGTGTTTGTCGGACACAAAACCACTTTGCCCAGGGGAAAATGACTCATTTCAGAAGCCTCACAATCTAAAATTGCTTCTTGAAAGCCCAGGCCAAATAAAGACATTGTTGCCATTGATGACTGAGAAAACAATTTACTCGCTTGGCTCCCTATAAGATAACTCCTAGTAGGCATGTATGTTATTTCTGATTTCTTGTAGTGGTCTGAGGATTAATTAGACATCTGACAAGATGTATCATGGGTTCTCACCTGGCTCTTATGAAGTCCTCTATCTCTTTGCACGTTCGCTTTCCATCATTGAGGTGCTGGATGAGGCAGTCATAACCCGTAGTGGAGGTCAGGTCCACGTTCTAACAATAATGGAAAATGTGGAAAAACAGTTATTAGTCATAGCACTGACTGCCTCTCACACCCTCCTATTACTTCTGAGAAAAGGAACGCCTCTGCTAAAACCCTGACTGACAGTTGCATCTAGGACCCTAAAACCAAAGAAAATAATGAATGTAGACTCCCAATGGGCTATAACACATCAGGCCTTAGAAAACAGCAATGAAGCAATGCACACGGTATTTAACTTGGAGTAAGAATACATAAATAGGTGTTTTGAGTGCTTAACTGCAGTCTGAGTTCCCTGTCATTTGTCTGCTAAGTGAATGGTATATAATCATTGTTACCACATCTAGTTACATTTGATTTTTAGGGTGTACGCATTGCCTTGTTTGTTAGCCACCTGATCAGAAAATTAACATATTTTAGGGTTTCATTTCCCCACAACTCCTCAACAACCGCTATGAAGAAAGTGGTTTAGCTGTAGGTTAACCTCTTGTCAATCTCACCGTGACATCAAGAAGTAAAAAAAGTTACGGCTTCATAATCTTATTGTAATATTGTACAGAGGTTATATGACAACCCGGTGACATGTTAGACCTAGACGTCTAACTTTCGACATTACATGTATGACATCGATTTCTACATTGCAGCATAGTGCCGTCTTGAACTAGGCAAACGTACCTAGGCAATATTTAAAAACCTTTGCGCTTACCCAAAAGTGGTCCTTAAAATGAAGATCTCTCATTGTAGACGAGAAAAGCGGCAGTTCAACTCGTGTATTTACACAAGTTGGCGCGTCGTTATAACTGTGAAGACTGATGGTCTTTTCGCAGCATTGCATTTATGAGTATGCCCTGACGTCCGAGCGATAGAAATAATGATGGATTTGATGCCACTTGGTGGTCAAACGGAATAACACAAAAGGCGAAAGGATTTCTGTGGATCTGTCACTGAGACCGATATTTTTTCAATATTTCTATTCTGTATTTTAGGCCCTAATCTTTTCAGTTTAATTATACAAAATGTGTCTACATTGATCTTAAGAACAGTTAAACATCATAATAGGCATGCTGACGTATAGAAAATGTACTAATAACACTTAATTTTAAAGAAAATGTAGTCCCTTTAAATGGCTTTTATTGATGAATAACTATTGCAAACCCAAAAAGACACGCACACACAGACACGCACGCGTGCACATAGCTACATCTGAACATACTTTGGGTTATCTAAAACAGTAAAGTAACAGTAAACAGAAATGTTAAGTTAAAATATACAGAATGTCTTGGACGGTCACTTAAAAAATGTTGTTCTCTTCCTTGAAAAATGTTTCACTAACAAGATTAAAAATGTAAAGTGGTGGATTGTAAATTCCAGCCAGAAGCCATCCTCTTATATGGCTTTTACAGCATCGTCTATTTCAGAGATTTGATCCTTCAGCTGGTTCCACTGCTCTGGGTTCAATGAGATACCTGAGGACAAAACCAGGTAGTCAGAGAGAGCATCCAATTACAGAATATGCACAAAAAACGCACCATCATGTGCTGGTCACTGCTCAGTAAGAAAATTGACATATGTGGTTACACTTTGCCTATGAGTTGTATGACACACATCATTTTTATGTAGTTAGTTAATATGCAGCTCATCTGTAGTTTATAAATCGTTAACATTACTGAAGTACTGAAATGACAAGAAAACATTTGGAAACAACAATTCATCATTGTAATTCTATATGTGTGTTTGTATAGAAATGGCATTTCTACTTCAGAGTCCATTCAGTGCCTCAAAACACAGTTAAAGGAACCGCACCCTTCCTGCCCGGCTTCATCTCTCCCTCCTGGTCCATCCAGTACTCGCGGATGTCAATCAGACATTTCCCTTTGAACTCACGAACGCTCACATACCGCATCTTCCCAATCTGAAAAAAATAATAAAAAACATCACAAACATCAAGACACAAACCACATATCACAGTTGTTTAACTGGACACTGACACATAAAATAAATTTGTGTTCGCTCCTTACCTGGAATTTGTTGTCATCCTTGTCCTTGTTGGTGCTCTCTCTGGATGTTCCTCCAGGCTTGGAACTCTCTCCTCCTTTAGGTTTCTTAGCAACAGTTTTCTCTGGGACAGCCTGCTTTCTCTTCTTGGCCTACCACAGTGGTTCATTTCAACCCATTATTAAACATCAAACTAAATATTCTGTTCTGAATGCAAAATATGAAAAGTTCTGGTTACAGACATGCATCGATAAACAGTTTAAAGCAGACTGTAGCAACATTGTTAAAACAAATGTATTTATACTTGGGCATTCTTACTCAAAACAGTCACATGGAGTCTATACTCAGTGATTCAGGATACAACACAAGAGTCTATACTCTGTGTCTCATTATACAACACAAGAGCAAGGGTGTGTATGTTTACCTTGGTCTCAGCCTCACTGTCTGAGTCACTGCCACTGCCAGAGGTAGAAGACATGACTTCCTTTGACTTGGGCATCCTGGAGATACACACAAACACTGAGTGAATACCATCCTTAATAGGACACCATGCTATGGTGCATAAGTCTATGTTCCAATGTGCATGATGTGATCCTTCAGTGATAATACTTCTGAGAATGTACTTATATTTTTGATAATTGTATGCTATGCTATTCAGTTACATATATGACCAATTATCTAGTGTACAAGGCCATAGGCTTACTGTCAAGGTGAGGTTGATAACACGCTAAAATTAAACATCAACATTTCCACTGGCAAAAATAGCCACAGCTAGCAGTTTCCCTCGAGCTGACAGCGATGTACTCCACGTGTCCACCGAATATGCAAATGTATGAATGTGTTATTTTTATTATTTTTATTTACAAGTTAGGACTGATTTGCTCGAGTCACTGCATAGCTCGTTGATATATCGCAGCGAATACTCTGGTCAGGTAACTAGGCCTGCAATAACCAATAACCAATAACACAAAAATGTATCTCGATCAATATAGTTTGCAATGCAAAGTTATTGCAGCAGAGTTGCATTGGGGTTTGCACAGGGTTTACTAGAGTTGAACATCTGCATAACAACATTAGAAACATAATTAGAATACTTACGTGCAAGTGAAAAGATGTTTCACTGTGTGAGCTGGAATAGTGTATGCGGGTGCTTGAGAAGGCGCGAGATACAGGCCTGCAAATCAAGAATGTCTTGTCAGTGCAGGACCTGCGTGGTTTCCCAGAGCTTCATTCCAAATGACTGGGATTAAGTCAATGCAGCAAGACGCTTTCTTCCTGTTGTTATGATCTAGAATTCGGTCGCGCGAGTAGGCTAACGTATAAACATAGACATTAGAACACAGCTTTATAACAATGAGTATTACAAGCTAGTAAACATTGGAGGAAGACACAATAATGGATTCCTATCTTCTCCTTGTTTTGCTTTCAAAATAAAAGTCTCAATTTAAAAAATACAATTTTTTTTATTTTTTTAACGACATAGTTTGAAACATTACACACTTCGACATGTACAACAATGTTGGAATTTTGTTTAAAAAATAAACATAACTATTAAAATAATATACATTTGTGGATTTATATAACAGAATACAGGCATTGACAGCATACTAATATAAACTGAATCATGAACCGATAGTAAATATTGGACTGTCATACCGAAGGTAAATGTTGTGTATCCATTAAAGAATGTGTGAGCGGATTCAGTGGCAATCTAAAACACAGCTGTGAAGAGATTACATAAATCTTTGTTCATTCTTAAAGATCTTTGAATGACCAGCCATTATAAGGATTTTGTAAGCGAATGCTGAAGAAAAAGTGAAAAACTGTCCATAAAGTGTCATGTCTACTTACTATGTTCTTCCCTTGTGTGTTCATCTCATCTTCAAACATTAATTGTATGAACAGCCAACACATAGCACAGATTCTGCAGTGAGGGAGCTGGAACCTATACCCAGCCACACTTACCAAATTGGACCCAGAAATTGGTGACTAAGTGTTAACAAGTCTTTTCCTCTATTTCGTTTTTTTTTTATTGGTCTGATGCTCTAACCGCTATGCCACCTATGGCCTCTATTAGAGGTGGCATCATGTCATAAAATGATGCCTTGTTTGTTTATGACACACATTTCAGGGGTGATTTCCATTCTAGATGCTGATTCTGTTCTTATACTAAGTGGGTGGCTGTTAATTTTTATGTTTCTTGATTTATCATTAAGAAAAATATTCAAGAAACAATCAACTTCATTTTGTTATCCTCATACTGAAAGAAATAATCCCAAGTTATAGTAAATTATGTAACAGCCGTTTTCTCCTCAGCCCCACTAAGAATATTAAAAAATGACAGGAATCGAAGATTAGACCGCACTGGCGCAATAGTAAGTGAATTGTTCATGTTCAGAGTGACGATTTTGACTTAGGTGGAGTTGTCAAGAAAAGTGACTAGCTTTGTTCTGGCATTGCTTTGGTTTGTAAACAGAAATTATTTATAGCTATTCATTTCATGATTAGGATGTGTTTATACAGTGGATATAAAAAGTCGACACACCCCTGTTAAAATCCCAGGTTTTGGTGATGTCAAAGAATGAAACAAAGATAAATCATGCCAGAACTTTTTCCACTTTAATGTGACCTATAATGTGAACAAACTGAAATCTTTGAGGGGGAAAATTATACACTTTGTGTGCACACCCTCTTATAACTGGGGATGTGGCTGTGTTCAGAATTTAACAATCACATTCAAACTCATGTTAAATAGAATTTGTTACACACCTGCCATCATTTAAAGTGACTCTGATAATCACAAAAAAGTTCAGCTGTTTGTTTTCTTAGTTGCATCTCAGAGCAAAAGCCATGGTCCGCAGAGAGATTCCAAAGCATCAGAGGGATCTCATTGCTAAAAGATATCAGTCAGGAGAAGGGTACAAAATTATTTCCTAAGGAATTAGATATACCATAGAACACAAAGACAGTCATTATCAAGTGTAGAAAATATGGCACAACAGAAAATTACCAAGAACTGGACGCCCCTCCTAAATTTATGAAAAGACAAGAAGAAAACTGGTCAGGGAGGCTTCCAAGAGGTCTACAGCAACATTAAAGGAGCTGCAGGAATTTCTGGTAAGTACTGGCTGTGTGATACATGTTACAACAATCTCCAGTATTCTTCATATGAATGGGCTATGGGGTAGGCTGGCAAGCCGGAAGCCTTTTCTTACAAAGAAAAACATCCAAGCCCAGCGGAAGTTTGCAAAAACAAACATCATGTCTACCAAAAGCATATGGCAAAATATGTTATGGTCTGATAAAACCAAGGTTGAACTTTTTGGCCATAATTCCAAAAAGTATGTTTGGCGCAAAATCAACACTGCACATCACACAAAGAACGCCATACCCACAGTGAAACATGGTGGTGGCAGCATCATGCTTTGGGGATGTTCAGCTGGAACTGGGGCCTTAGTCAGTGTTGAGGGAATTATGAACAGTTCCAATTTTGGCAAAAAACCTTCAAGTGTCCGTTAAAAAGCTGGAGATGAAGAGGAGGTTCACCTTTCAGCACGACAAAGACCCAAAGCACACATACAAATCCACAAAAGCATGGTGTCACCAAAAGATTAAAGTTTTGGAATAGCCCAGCCAGAGCCCAGACCTGAATCCAAGTGAACATCTGTGGGGTGATCTGAAGAGGGCTGTGCACAGGAGATGTCCTCGCAATCTGACAGATATGGAGCGCTTTTGCAAAGAAGAGTGGGCAAATATTGCCACATCAAGATGTGCCATGCTAATAGACTCCTACCCAAAAAAACTGAGTGCTCTAAGAAAAACAAAAGGGGCTTCATTCAACAAGTATTATTTTAAGGGTCTGCATACTTATGCAACCATGTATTTGTGAGTTTTTTATTTAATATTCCCCCACCCCTCAAAGATGTTTTTCACTTGAATTTTTCACGTTATAGGTCACATTAAAGGTGGAAAAAGTTCTGACATGATTTATCTTTGTCTCATCATAAATACCTGGCATTTTAACAGGGTTGTGTAAATGTTTTATATCCACTGTATACAGAGGAATTTTAGGGACTTTATTAATTAAATATATAAATCATGAAATGGTATTTAGTCAGCCACCAATTGTGCAAGTTCTCCCACTTAAAAAGATGAGAGGCCTGTAATTTTCCTCATAGGCACACTGCAACTATGAGAGACAAAATGAGAAAAAGAAATCCAGAGAATCACATTGTAGGATATTTAATGAATTTATTGGTAAATTCCTTGGTAAAATGAGTATTTGATCAATAACAAAAGTTCATCTCAATAGTTTGTTATATACCCTTTGTTGGCAATGACAGAAGTCAAACATTTTCTGTTAGTCTTCACAAGGTTTTCACACACTGTTGCTGATATTTTGGCCCATTCCTCCATGCAGATCTCCTCTAGAGCAGTCATGTTCTGGGGCTGTCGCTGGGCAATATGGACTTTCAACTCCCTTCAAAGATTTTCTATGGGGTTGAGATCTGGTTACTGGCTAGGCCACTCCAGGACCTTGAAATGCTTCTTACGAAGCCACTCCTTCGTTGCCCCGGCGGTGTGTTTGGGATCATTGTCATGCGGAAAGACCCAGCCACATTTCATCTTCAATGCCCTTGCTGATGGAAGGAGGTTTTTACTCAAAATCTCACGATACATGGCCCCATTAATTCTTTCCTGTACATGGATCAGTCATCCTGGTCTCTTAGCAGAAAAAATGCAGGATTTGAGTCTCTGGCGGCGTAGTGTGTTACTTATGGTAGTCTTTGTTACTTTGGTCCCAGCTCTCTGCAGGTCATTCACTAGGTCCCCCCGTGTGGTTCTGGGATTTTTGCTCACCGTTCTTGTGATCATTTTGACTCCACCGGATGAGATCTTGCGTGGAGCCCTGGATTGAGGGAGATTTTCAGTGGTCTTGTATGTCTTCCATTTTCTTATAATTGCTCCCACAGTGGATTTATTCACACCAAGCTGCTTATCTATTGCAGATTCGGTCTTCCCAGCCTGGTGCAGGTCTACAATTCTGTTTCTGGTGTCCTTTGACAGCTCTTTGGTCTTGCCCATAGTGGAGTTTGGAGTGTGACTGTTTGAGGTTGTGGACAGGTGTCTTTTATACTGATAACAAGTTCAAACAGGTGCCCTTAATACAGGTAACGAGTGGAAGAGGAGCCTCTTAAAGAAGTTACAGGTCAGCAAAAGCCAGAAATCTTGCTTGTTTGTAGGTGACCAATTACTTATTCAACTGAGGAATTTACCAATAAATTCATAAAAAATCCTACAATGTGATTCTCTCTCAAAAAAAATCTCATTTTGTATCTCATAGTTGAAGTGTACCTATGATGAAAATTACAGGCCTCTCTCATCTTTTTAAGTGGGAGAACTTGCACAATTGGTGGCCGACTAAATACTTTTTGGCCCCACTGTAAATGATCAATAAAATAATGCATAGATAACATGTAACATTTAATGGTGTATTTCTACATTGAATGACAATTTCATATTTCACGATATATTAATTTCATGTTTGCAGTCATTGTTGAATCCATCATTGAATCAAGGAAAACCTGCCTGCAGTGCTTCACTGTGTTTCACTTCCGGTTGCAGGCTCCACACTCAGTCGAGCTCCACTGTTTCACTTCCGGTTGCAGGCCCCACGCTCAGTCGAGCTCCACTGTGTGTCGTTTCTGAATCATATATATTTAATTCTGTCTACACAGCATGTAGTGTGGGTATCTATGCCAGTGTGACAAAATACTGTTAATCCCCTACCGAAAAAATACATATTTTCGCAAAGCAAAATGCATGTAGAATGTATGATGAATATATGTTGAATACATTTACATTTATTCAATTTACATTTCAGGCATCAAAATGTATTTCAAATGTATGTAACTGAAAACTTTAGTTATCGGCGACTCCATTACCCGCAGTATTAGACTAAAGAATCAGCCGGCGATCGTACACTGTTTACCGGGGGGCAGCACCACCGACTTAGCCGCAAATCTGGGTTTGGTGCTAGCGAAGTCTAAAACTGGCAAGTGTAGAGAGTACAGAGATATTGTTATTCACGTTGGCACCAACGACGTTAGGATGAAACAGTCAGAGGTTACGAAGCAGAACATAGAATCAGCTTGTAAACTAGCTAGAAAGATGTGTCGGCATCGAGTAATTGTCGCTGGCCCCCTCCCAGCTAGGGGTAGTGACGAGCTCTACAGCAGACTCGCCCAACTCAATCGCTGGCTGAATACGGAGTTCTGCCCGTCACAGGAGGTAGAGTTTGTAGATAACTGGCTCTCTTTTTGGGACTCGCCCAGAAATAGGGTCAGGCCTGACCTGCTGAAGAGCGACGGACTTCATCCTAGCTGGAGTGGTGCTCTTCTTTTATCTAGGAACATTGACAGGAGTCTCACTCCTCTAGCCTCACCATGAGATAAGGTGCAGGACAGGCTGCAGGCTGTTAGCC
>JACXGJ010010740.1:0-21304 GCA_016801105.1 Esox niger
TTTGTTTTACTGTATGTCGGTCAGGTCTTTATATATAGAGATGGTACCCACTGTCAGTCTTTGTTTTACTGTATGTCGGTCAGGTCTTTATATATAGAGATGGTACCCACTGTCAGTCTTTGTTTTACTGTATGTCGGTCAGGTCTTTATATATAGAGATGGTACCCACTGTCAGTCTTTGTTTTACTGTATGTCGGTCTGGTCTGTATATATAGACATGGTTCCCACTGTCAGTCTGTGTGGTCTATATATCCATTGTCTTTTTAGTCTGAGGTCAAGACCTGAGATGAAATACAGCGCTTATTGTATTTGTTTTTAGATCCCTCTTTTTTCAGATTTGTCTCTCTGAATCTAACTCTGCAGGATGTGTCCCCGTTGAAGCAGAAGGTCCTCCTGGACTTCAGTGGCCTCAACCCCAGCCTCTTCTGGAGCTTCTACACCAAACTCAGGGACATGTGAGTGCAGAGAGGGCTCTTATACACAGTATGCCAAAGTTACCTCACAATAAAAACCATTACAATTCACATCCAACCTGGGTCGTTTTTCGTTCCCCGTATGCAAGCCTGTGTATATTAGGAGTGTGCCTGGGCTTGTATAATTCTACAAGCGGGAGCAGCTTGGGTCTCTTTATGACTTCAGGGTATATAGGATTAGGAGGTGACCCAACAAGCGTGTCCAGATTAGGTCTAACCAACCCGTCTTTCCAGTGAGGGCGAGGAGGTGATGAAATGCCGAGTGCTGGTACTCCAGCTGCTCCAGAACTGTTTCTCGGTGCTGCCCGGCCCGCCGGAGAGCGGGGTGGGTGATGAGGTTCCGTCCGCGTCCGGCTTGGCATCCACGTCCACCAGTGCCGAGCCGGAGTGTGCCAGTGCCGTGTGGGAGCTCTACACACACCTCTGTCAAAGTAAGGACTTGTCAGACATGATGTCATCGCTGTTAGTGGTCTAATTGACTTGGTAACCGGTTTATAATAGCAATAAGGCATTATGGGGTTTGTAGTTCATGGCTGGTATTGCACAGCTTAGAGCTGTGGTGGGACTCCTTGTTGCATGGTGCATATGAACGGCTGTTAGCCGTGCATTATCGGCCATATACCACACCCCCATCATTCCTCACTGCTTAATGAACGGCGGTTGATCTGTTGAGCAGTTGTGGATGGTCTGGAGGCTGAGGGGACAGGTGACCAAGCCTTGAGGAAAGAGGCGGTGAAAGCCATTCTGAGCGGAGCGGCCATCTTCTTCCCAGATAAGCACAGCAGAAGGGACAAGCTCTTCCACATGATGGTGAGTGGTTTGGAAGTGAGCAAAATCTGCTGCTAACAGACTGTCGTCGGGTGAACTAGGTTTTCTTACTTTTTTTCATGTCAATTCATGGCTTAAGACAGTCCTGCGATGTTTTTTTTTTTTATTATTTCAGAAAAATATTACAGAAGAAGATCAACCAGAGTCTGTTAAGCTGACATTTAAATCGCTTTGTAATTACTTCAGGTAATAACACACATGCTACAGAACCACACCACCTTGGAGAGCTGTTTCTCCGTTATAGCTCACTGGGCGGGTTACAGTGTTGAATAAACATGTGTTCCGTTGGCCCCCCTTCTCCACAACAGTGACCAGGATCCCAGTGGCCTGCTCTTGCTCCCCCCAAAAGGAGCCCCCTCAGACTATGATGTCAGCCCCGTCCTCAGCGTCATGGAGACTCTACTCCTGGTGGTCACTCGGGAGGTGAGTCCACCACCAGCGCTCCTCAAACAACCTCCTCAGGGATGTTTGGGATGTTTGAAAAGTTGCTATGAATGGGATCACTGTTAGGGTCAGATAGCCATGAGATTCTGATTTAAGAAGCGAGCGGGTTTGGACGGTGTCTTCAGTAACTGTGGGTTTGTGTGTCCGCAGAGTGAGGTGATGATGGTGGACGCGAACGGGGGGGCCAGCCGGGCGGTACTGCTCTCTCTGTTCTGGGCCCTGCAGGGCAGCCTGCTCTCCTGGTGCTACCTGCAGCTCAAAGGAGAGACGGCGTCAGACCTGGCCAGGGACATCCTCCTGAGGTGTAAGTGTCCCTCCGAAACCGTCCAACTTCATGTGCCCGTGGTGCCCGTGGTGCCCGTGTGCGAGCCCTGCATGCTGCGCAGCAAAGCAAACCTGGTTTGGTTACATAGTTCAAGTTGTCTGAAGCGAACGAATGGAGAGCATTAAACGGGCGTCTTGCTCAACGGGACAACGCTGTTCGTGTAAAATGGGTGTGGAGTAATTGGGCTGGCTGAGGTGGTAGGGCCCACGTGGATTAAAGTACAGAGTAAGGAGCGTGCCTTATCTCTCCCCGTAGATGTGGATCTCTTCCTGGGCAGCACTAAGGCCGTGCTGGGAGACCTGCTGCAGAGATTCAGCGGCGCTGAGATCACCGATAAACTCAGTGGATCCATTCTGGCCATGGCCACCAGACAGCTGGTACACTGCCTCTAGTTCCTATAGCTGCCTCTGGTTCCAATAGCTGCCTCTGGTTCCAATAGCTGCCTCTGGTCACTAACTGATCTATATGTTACTCATGTTCAATATTAATCTTATCACTGTGTTTATTCATTTATGGAGCAGTTTCTCAAAACCACTTATGGCCTATGTCAATATCAAGTCCTAATACTGACCCTGTTGGTGTTTCTGTCAGATGATCTTCATGCTGGAGCTGTGCTCCCTGGACATTCCCCACTCGGTTCTTCTGACCAGCTTCTCCTCTCTAGTGGAGCTTCTTAAAAACCTCTCCGGCGACACAGGAGATATCTTCTCTAAGGTCGGTCGGTGCTAACGACTTCATTCCCTAGAACTGGGACTGTGTGATGTAATGAAGGACTGAATGGTGTGTGATGTCATGAAGAATTATACCATGTATGATGTCATGAAGAACCTTTCTCCCGTGGCGCCGTTTTCTAGAAATCTCGGGTTAAGAGGATTACAAGAGAACAAGGGGGCACTTCTGGGAATCTTCTCCAAGCCTGCTTTCTGGGAAACCAGAGAATTTAGGGAAGTTCAATGGAATTTTGCGTTCCTAACGTGCTCCGTGTCTCTGCCAGGTGGACCTGGATAGCTGCCAGCAGCCCCAGCAGCCTGTGGTCCTGAGGACCTGGAACATGGAGTCCCCTCACAACTACGAGAACAGCCGACACGAGACCACCATCTTCGCCTGCCCTGGGGCCACCTCTTTTGAGGTGGAGTTTGACGAACGCAGTGAAACCGAGAAGAGGTGAGCCATAGCTCTTCTGTCCCCACCTTACCTTCCTCTCTCTGTACCTCTTTGTCCTTCTCTCTCTTTCTCTGTTGCCCCTTATTTTCTTCATGGTACATTTTTGTCAAGAGTGTGTGTGTACACACCCATTATACAACCAGGAGCAACTCTTTGCCTGTGTGGAATTATTTGAATCCCTTCACGTGACAAGCTCTGAAGTACCTCAGGGCAAACATTTCTCAGCGCGTCCGTTACCTCACGTTACGTTCTCTTGAACCCTGTCAGATATGACTACCTGGAGTTCACCGACGCGCGAGGAGGGAAGGTCCGTTATGACATGAAGGTCGGGACGGAGAAGTGGCCAAAGGTAAATTCCCTTCTGTGGCTTTTCACGGGTCCGACACGCCAGCGTTCTGGGGCTGCTGTAGGAACAGGATCACTATGATTGCCACACGTGCCGACCCGTTTTGGTTTGAACGTGGCCCTGTTCTGTCCACAGAAGGTGACCTTTGAGGCGGGGCCCCAGCTGCAGTTTCTCTTCCACTCCGACAGCAGCAACAACGAGTGGGGGTATAAGTTCACCGTGACGGCCCGCGGCCTGCCCGACATCACGGTGTCCTGGATGTCCGACCTACAGCTCCTGGTGGCCCGGCTGATGGGTCGCCTGGCCTCCAGGACCATGGCCCTCAAATCGCCCCACGGTGAGGGCGGGGCGGCGTGGGGGGGGGGCACTCTGAATACATTGAAGACGCCACTTTCCTCAAGCAGTTTCAGTCCACTTTTGAAGGGGTCCGAATGCTTGTGTGACCTGTTCTTTTTAAAGGCTTTTATTGTGTGTTGTGTGTCAGAGATCCGCAGTCTGAAGGAGCTTTCTGCCGGTAAAATGGCCCACGTCCTGTCCTCTCCTCTGTGGAAGCCCGTCTTCAAACATGGACTCATCGAATCTTCCCACGTACCGGCAGAAGAGGTATGGTGGACTGGCGCTGAACGAGGGCTTGTTATTCTGTTTGTATACCTTGTTCTGCATAGTTGAATGCCAGTGGATGAATGTACAGTGCCTTTGCAAAATATTCAGACTCCTTAACTTCTCGTTTTGTTGTGTGATAGACCCAACAATAGATACAATTTAAATAGTTTCTCTTTTTGACTTCAGCCAGATGGTACCGATTG
Source organism: Esox niger (assembly GCA_016801105.1). NCBI lineage: Eukaryota > Metazoa > Chordata > Actinopteri > Esociformes > Esocidae > Esox > Esox niger. The sequence goes on from JACXGJ010010740.1 coordinate 4,387, forward strand.
GTTTGTGAAATTCTGTGAGGACTTTGGTCACTGGAACCCCACAGAGGAACCACACGACGGAAGAACTGAACTGATGCGGAACCTCATGCTGGCCTGCAAGAAGCAACCAATCAGGAATGAGATCATAGCGGGGTCGCAGGGAGAAATGGCGGTGAATGCCATATTTGTAGCCATGGTTTACCACACGCCCCCACTCAACCAGGCTCTCAGGACCTACGGTAATTTAGGCATTTGATTCATGGATTTAACTGGGCAGTGAGGATCTGAATATCACGCAAAGCACCGTAACTGCAATTGTCGATAACCCAGCAGTTGTTATGTGCTCAGTTCTGTGGTTGACATCGTGTGTGTGTGTGTGTGTGTGTGTGTGTGTGTGTGTGGTAAATTGACATACATGATCCTTTTAACATCATATCCGGTCCCTCCAAATGTGAAGTCTGTCACGGTGGTCAACTGAGTCTGACTGAAGACTTCATGGAAGTCTTCTCTCTGGCTGAGAGCATCAAAACGTGGATGGTGAGTATTTTGAATGGGTCATATTATTCCCGTTGGTCAATACATTCACGGCAACTGGAATCCTCACACACAGCTACACAAATGTTTGAAGAACATCCCAAGAGGCACAATCAGTTGCGTGAGATGTTTCTGCTCTGTGGTTTGTCAGTTGGAGATGAAGCAGCGGTATCTTATGGGGACGATGAATGTGTCTGAAGGGAAGGAGGAGTGTCCAAGTGAGGTCACCATGGATGGGCTGGGTAAGTGACCACTGTAGATCTACTGAACCTAGAATGGTGGTCAACACGACCTAGAGCATTACTGAACCTCTGATCTAGTTAACTAAATGCTACTGAACCTAGAACTCTGCAGAACTTGTAACCTTAGCGAACCGCAGCTCTTCCCCATATCTTGCATATTATTGAATGTATGCCTTTTGGTGTTTGAGTCTCTCATGCCTCTTCCTTCTCCTCCAGCTGAGGTGCTCCTTGGGAAGGCTTCTTTGTTGCTGAAATTCCCCCCCAGCGGGGGGTCTTCTCCCCAGGGAACGGAGTCTTCCAGGCCTGCGGAGGGCAGCACTGTCCTGCAGCCACCACTCTTCCGCTCCAGCTCCGTGTCCGACAGGGACTTCCAGCCCAGCCCCTTATCGGGAGCCCCGTCGGCCGAGGCGGCGTGCTCTGAAGTGGGGGTCGCTGGGGCGAGGACTGCGGCTGGAGCTGCTGGCCCAGTGTCTGGAGCGGGCTTCCCCCATCCCTCCAGGGTCCAATCCCAGGACTCGACGGCGTCTGACCCCGGGCCGGGGCCCTCCAGTCAGGGCCTCCATGGCTCCACTGAGAGCCTGTCCTTTCAGCCAGGGGCGGCTGAGCCTGGCCCCATGGCCACCTTTCCCCGTAAGGCCTCCTCACTCAGCCGGGGCCGCCTGCGCCTCCTCTCTTTCCGCTCGGTGGAGGAGCCCCGGGCCGCCCCATCCGTCAAGGAGCGCCACCCGCTTCTCAAACACATCCTCAACTTCATGAAGGACCAGGCACTGACGACCGTCAGGTTGGTGTCACTGTCGACCACACACTCGGGTGTCCCGGAGGTTGTTCATTGGCTTTTCTGACTGGACCGCGGTTCTGTCAATAAAAGTGTCTTTGCATTTTCAGGATTTAAATGTGTGAGAACAGGTCTGATGTAGTGTGTCTCGTCTGTAGTGTCCAGCAGATGCTGTCCCTGAACAAAGCCCAGGCCCAGAGTGTCTGCGTTGTCCTGGATACGGTGCAGCAGTGTTTACAGTCCCTGGGGAAACCACATCTCTTCCAGGCACCTTGCATTCTGTTCCTACAGGAACTGCTGGCCTGTCAGAAAGACTTCACCAGGTGCGACTTACACTGGAAAACTTTCCAAGGCTTATATTGGTTTGTGTGTAGACCCTTTAGGAGACATGCATACGGGTCTGAGTGCTGTCTGTTAATATTTGGGTTTTATGCAGGGCTGTATTTTTCACCTTGATATCCACTCGGTAATTACTCTGGGTTTGTTTTCCCTGGACAGTTATTTCTCACAGTTGTCTGGCAGTGGTCAGGAGCTGAGGGAGAAGGTTAGGAGGTCCTACCATCAACTGGTCCTCATGCTGGTGGAGGCGGTTCAGGGCTTCAGCAGTCTCAACCAAAAGTATGTATGCGTCTCTGTTGTCATGGAGGACATGTTATAAGCCCTGTAACGAGACACTATAAGGATTATAAGATGTTAAACCAATTGTTCCATTTTGCTGGGTTTATTTGGGACTACAGAGAAAGTGAAGCCCGTTCTGCTGTCTCCTCTCCCCAGTTCCATTTAAATGTGCTGGTTTATTCTGTTCTCCTCCCCCAGGGTCCTCCTGCCGGCCCTGTCCTGTGTGCAGACATGTCTGCTGCATCTCCTCGACATGAGCTGGGAGGTGCAGGACCTCCCCCTGTTCCTCCAGATCAAACTACCGGACCTGCTCCTCACCATGTCCCAGGAGAACATCAGTGTGCACGACATAGCCATCAGGTACCGTCTGGGGGGGGGGGGCACAGTGCCCCCTAGTGGAGTGGAGGGTGGAGCGCTGCTCATGAGTCCCACCAGGGGTTCGAACCGTGTCTTCATTATAATATATTAGGCTGAATTAAAAAGGGTGTTTGCGCTACGCACAACAGCCGGCTACCGCTTTGGCTGGCAACAAGTTCTAACCCCTTAATGGACGTCTTCCCCAGTCAGTGGACGGTGGAGGATGAGATAGCCGACTACAAGAAGAACCGGGAATGGATGGACGAGTGTGCCGACGGCATGTTTGAGAAGTGGTATGACAAGATCGACGATGAGGGTTCCATGGAAGCCCGGAGAAAGGTAGAGTTCAATCCCAAATCGGACCTTAGCCCCTCCCCTGATGAGATAGATTGGAAAAAGGGCTAGGAAGGTGTTCTGGTCATGGCGGTAGATACGTTATGGTTGTCATATTGCTAACATCTGTCCAAAACAAGGGGTTTTCTCTGTTGAAGATGATAATGAAAGTATTTGTCGTTTAGCAGACACTTTCATACTCACATTTACTTAGATTTATGTGCGTCCGTGTTGTAGAACCACTGCGATAAGAGCACATCTGATGGATTGAACCCACACTGTGGGGTAGTGAAGTTCCCTTTTTAAGTATAAATCACCCCTGTCTGATGGATTGAACCCACACTGTGGGGTAGTAAAGGTCAGTCTTTACTGAAATTACGAAATTGTCTTAATTGAAAGCATTAAGTGTGATTGAAATAAGAATTTCAGTCCTGCATTCAATTGTAACTGATCCAAACTGCCTTTAGTGGTGATTCCCTGTGAACAGCCATGGGCTCTGGAGTGTCACCCATCTCAAGTCCACAGACACTGCTTTCCCGTTTATGGTGAATACAAAACACATATGAATACAAGAAGCTGGGGATATATCTATTAAGATTGCAAATCATTGCTACAGGAATAACCATTTGCCCTCTCCTCTCGTCTGTGCTAACCCTTCCTGGTCACCTAGCAGACATGTGACCCATGACCCCGACACGTAGTGAGTGCCATCTCATGTGCAAAGCAGTCAGAACGACCCCTGACCTCCAGCATACATAAACCACATCAGCGGAGTGTTTAAAGAGCCAGACAGCAGTAGCACTGAACCCCTTCCTCTCCTTTGGCCAGATGCACATGTTCATAGCTCGTTACTGTGACCTCCTGAACGTGGTCATCTCCTGTGACGGCTGCGAGAGGATGGCTCCCTGGCACCGGTACCGCTGTCTACAGTGTATGGATATGGACCTGTGCAAGACCTGCTTCCTCAGTGAGTGCACACAAACACACACACACGTTTGTTTTTATATCCTCATGGGGCCCTGAAAAACTAAATTGCATATTCCCTTGGCCTAACCCTAACCATAACCTAACCCTTATCTAATCCCAACCTTCTAACAAAAGAAATGTATGTATGTTTGACCCTAAACCTAAACCCTGAGCCGGAAATTGACTTTCCCCTCACGGGAACCTAAAAAATGTCCCCAGGAAGCATGTTTTTCTCTCTCACCCCACACACACACAACCTGCGTGCCTGTATATCTCTGTACCTTAAGATGTCTTGTTTGTTTTATACTACTATTTAATGCATGAATACAGAAGTTGCAATGTTTATTAACCCTCCCTCCCCCTCTCTCTCTCTGCGTCTCCCTCCCTAGGTGGTGCCAAGCCTGATGGTCATGAGGACGACCATGTGATGGTCAACATGGAGTACGCGTGTGACCACTGTCAAGGCCTCATCGTGGGCAGCAGGATCAACTGCAACGTCTGTGAAGACTTTGACCTCTGCTTTGGCTGCTACAATGCTAAGAAATACCCCGACAGGTATGAAATACCCCGACAGGTATGAAATACCCCGACAGGTATGAAATACCCCGACAGGTATGAAATACCCCGACAGGTATGAAATACCCCGACAGGTATGAAATACCCAGACAGGTAACTCACCTGATCAGGGTGCTGTGTTTCGGAAACACTCTGTGCGACGGTTCATTGCTTGTTGTGTGCACAAGTCTCTATTATGTCTGATGCGTAGCGCTTACTGTTCTATGTCTCCGTAAGCTAGAAATCTGGTTGTTTGAAGGCTGTATGTTGATTGGCTGAAGGCCATGGTCTACGACACCATACTGTACCATGGCTTTGACAGCACAGAACATTTTACTGCTGTAATTGCCTTTTACAGTAGTCATAAGGGTTTGTGGTGTTTGGTCAGTAACCCACGGCTGAATGTCTTCTTCAGTCACTTGGCCATGTGCTGTGCCAATGAAGCTGTGCCAATGAAGGCGTGCTATATTGGCCACATACCACCCCCCCCGTGCCTTATTGCTTACCCTAATCTGTCTTTACTAAAATCTTTACTAAAAGCTGGTGTTTGCCTGGGTAGGACTGACTGCATGACAGTGCAGAACCCATCATATCCTGTCTCATGTCTGATCCTCCAGTCACCTCCCCACCCATCGGATCACTGTGTACCCCATGGTGACCATCCGGATCAGTGACCGCCATCGGCTCATCCAGCCCTACATCCACAACTACTCCTGGCTGCTGTTTGCTGCCCTGGCCCTCTACACCTCAGGTAGTGAGAGGTTAAACTGCTTTGGCCCTCTACACCTCAGGTAGCGAGGTTAACCTGCTTTGGCTCTCTGTCGGCTTGAAATGATGAAGGGGAGCATTGAGTCATGGTATCGGGGCTATTCAACTCTGGTCCTTTTTTATGCAATTCTTCTGGCCATTCTAGGATTAAAGCTGAAGAACCATGCGACTGTCATTCCACATAACAATATGGAAAACGCTAGCCCGTCATAACACCGCGGAAAACGCTAGCCAATCATAACACTGTTGAAAACGCTAGCCAGTCATAGCACTGCGGAAAGCTCTAGCCATACGTAACACCGCGGAAAACGCTCGCCATTCATAACACCGCGGAAAACGCTCGCCATTCATAACACCGCGGAAAACGCTAGCCAATCATAACACTGTTGAAAACGCTAGCCAGTCATAGCACTGCGGAAAGCTCTAGCCATACGTAACACCGCGGAAAACGCTCGCCATTCATAACACCGCGGAAAACGCTCGCCATTCATAACACCGCGGAAAACGCTCGCCATTCATAACACCGCGGAAAACGCTCGCCATTCATAACACCGCGGAAAACGCTCGCCATTCATAACACCGCGGAAAACGCTCGCCATTCATAACAATGCGGAAACCCCTAGCCAGTCATAGCACCGCAGAAAGCCCTAGCCATACACAACACTGTGGAAACGCTAGCCATTCATTACACCGCGGAAAACGCTCGCCATTCATTACACCGCGGAAAACGCTCGCCATTCATTACACCGCGGACAACGCTCGCCATTCATTACACCGCGGAAAACGCTCGCCATTCATTACACCGCGGAAAATGCTCGCCATTCATTACACCGCGGAAAACGCTCGCCATTCATAACACCGCGGAAACCGCTCGCCATTCATAACACCGCGGAAAACGCTCGCCATTTATAACACCGCAAAAAACGCTAGCCAGTTATAGCACAGAGGAAAACTCTAGCCAGTCATAACACAGCTGAAATACCTAGCCAGTCATAACACAGCAGAAAACCCTAGCCAGTCATAACACAGCAGGAAACCCTAGTCAGTCATAACACAGCAGAAAACCCTAGCCATTCATAACACCGCTGAAAACGTGACCGACTTGACGGAGTGGTAATTGAGGTCTGTGTCCATTTTGTGTTCACCTCAGACATGTGCACGGAGAAACAGCAGGAGGGTGAGCCTCTACAGCCAGACACCGTCACACAGGCCTCCGCCCTACAGACCCGCTGCTCACAGCTCATCACGGAGTGCCTGCTCAAGGGACAGACTGGTAAAGGTGGGACTTGCAGCTACTGTACACCTGGTTAGGAGGATCGCTAAGTCGGGACGGTAGCATGCTAGCTCCGTATGAACATTCTCTGTGTGTTCATGTGCAGGTCTCCGATCCTCTGCCCTGCTGTCCCTGCTCTCCTCCAATGGGTCTGCGTCGGAGAGCGAGCTGTGTCCCGAGTCGCCCTCCCAGGACCTCAGCACCAACACCATCAGCACCACGGAAGACACTTCTTCTCTGCCTGGCTCCACCGCCGCTATCTGCTCACCACCGCCCTCTAGGGGCAGGGTGAGTTTTAACACCCGGGCCTTCTGCGAAAATCCGTGAATAAAGGAAGTCAAATTGAGATTCTCGTTTTGACTTTCCTGTTTGTGTCCTTGTTCCAGGCCAAGTGTCTTTGGTTGTGTTTTTTATGTCACACGCATACACGCACACTGTTTATCATATTTCTGTTCTCCTCTGGTGATCTATTAGAGTAAAGACCAGGTAAAGGATGTGATGTTACCCCCTGCTGCCCTGGAGGTGTGTCCCCCTTCAGATGAAGAAAGGAGGGGGGAGGAGGGGAAGAAGCTGGTGAAACAGGACACCTTGGACTCCTCCAGCCTCAGCCAAACCCCCTCCCTGTCCACTGAGGATACACTCTCCCCTGTCATCAGAGGTGAGGACGGGACTTTTACAAAAAAATCCAAGATTTTGCTGAGCTACATTTGTTATAAGGAATATCAGTACATTTATGAGACCTTGATCTCTGGATTTCACGAGGGACATATGCTTATTGTGCTTATGAAATATTTCCCAGCTCTTTTTCAGCTTGTATTACACCAGTCCAACACTTCACATGTGGTTTATATTTTCACATGTTGATTCTTAGCCTACTGCGTAGAAAACGCAACGCTAACCGTCTCCTTGTATTGCCCAGTTCCAGAGTCCGGCTCGGAGACCATCCCCTCCCCGACCCCAGAGGACATAGAGGAGATGAAACAGATGATGAAGGAGAGGGATGCGGCGGCAGAGAAGATGGCCAAGGTCCCCATACAGGAGCACGTGTTTGCCGAGTGCTCCAGAGAAAGGATCCTGGGTCTGCTGGCGGCCATGCTGCCTCCTGCCAAACCGGTAAGACGGTTACCAGGAACGTCTGACGAGCTACACACACTACTGGCTCAGGCTGATGGAAGACTTTTCTAAGGGGGGTGTTAATAGTAACGCTTACAAAATAAGTAACATTAGCTCCTTGTTGCTTTTATTCAGTGTCACCGAAGTTGCCCTTTGACCTATGTCACGTACTAACTGACAACAGTCACTGTTTTTTATGACATGTCGTTGTTACAGTAATGTGCCTCTATTGACCTCTGTCGCGCCCTCCCCCCTCCAGGGCGTCACACTGGCGCTGTCCAGCCTGAGTCCCATACTGCCCCAGCTCTTCAGGGTGGTCGTCTCCAACGCCGGGTGTCTGAACGAGACCTATCACCTGACCCTGGGTTTGCTGGGGCAGCTCCTGCTCAGGATACCCCCCCTGGAGGCGGATGCCGCCGTCACGGAGGCCCTGGCCGACAAGTACGATCTGCTCACCCCCGGGGAGGGGGCTGTGGACCGGGCCAGCACACAGGGCTGGAAGACCACCCAGCTCCTATTCAGCCTGGGAGCCGTCTGTCTGGACAGGTGAAAACGTGGCGCCACCGGCGCATAATAACGTCCAGCATCTCCGGTTCTTTATTGTTAAACCGGAGATACCTGAAGTGGACCGTCTTGTTTCCGTAGTACGGTGCTAGTTATTTGTCTCTGTTGTGCTGTAGTCGTATCGGACTTGACTGGGCATGCTCGGTGGCGGATATCCTCCGGAGCTTGAACGCCTGTCCTCAGTGGAGCGTCGTCATAGCAGCCTTCACGGACCACTGTGTTCGGAAGTTACCACACGCGCTCCGACGCACCAACCTCTTCACCCTCCTGGTGCTGGTGGGCTTCCCCGAGGTACGGACCGTTTCGTTTGCCCAGCCCAAGACAAGCTGGCTGAGAGTGTTTGCTTTGTGACCCAGCTGCATTTGTGGTGTTTGTACCCGATGTGCTGTCCTAGGTGCTGTGTATGGGGACTCAGTCGGTGTTTGTGGACAATGCTAACGAGCAGCACCACATGATCCTCCTCAAGCACTTCACCGAGAAGAACCACGCGGCCGTGGTGGATGTCAAGACCCGCAAGAGAAAGACCGGTGAGAGGACCGCTGGCACCTCGTGACCATGAGAGGAACAGGAAGGAGGAACACCTGGAAGCTTGATTTGTCACTAAGTCAAGCTTCCAGGTGGTTCTGCTAGTTTGTCGCTGTTTTCAAAACCGATGAAGATCTTTGGTGGAAAAGGATATTTAGTTTTTTGATGCCACCGAACAGTAAATGCTGTGATTTAGTTTTCTCAATCGTAAACATGAATGAATGTCAGTTAATTCAGTTGCTCTGTGCTGCTTATTTATTAACTTTAATTCCACAGGGAATTGTGGGGGAGCTTAGGTGTCGTTGCGTTGACATTTAATGAATAAAGGAGCTAAAGTGGCAGCCATTTTACAAGTGTGCCTGACCTCGCCTATGCTCAAAGCGGCTCATTTAGAAAAGCAGCTCACATGAATCCTGGATACGACTGACATTTGACCAAAATAATACCATTAAGACATTATAACGTACCTGTAGCATTTTTATGCTGAAGTGTGTTTCTTGGTTCTGTGCCTCTTTTTTCCCCCCTTGATCTATCCAGTGAAGGACTACCAGCTGGTCCAGTCTCAGGACTCCAGCTCTACAGGTCCCCACAGCCCAGGCGTCCATGTCCATGGTGCTGGTCCGGCTCCGCCCCAGGCCCAGCTGATACGGTACCTCAGTAATTTCACCTCCATCATCAGCCACCTGCTGCAGAGCAGTCCGGACAGCGGTGCCCCGGATGCTGTGGAGGCTTCCTGGGTCCTGTCGCTGGCCCTCAAGGGCCTCTATAACACCCTGAAGGTACCGTGGAAATGGACCCGCTTCTCAACCGACTCCTGTGTCCGTTTTTTCTCTCTTCAGCATTACATTTGATGTTACGAAACTGTCATCTCGGTTCTGTAATGCCTTTTTCTTGGATAGCCGTTCCCAACCTAATGGCTGAATTTATTTGAATCTTGCCTACTTCGTGTCATTGAAGTCGTTGGATTAGAACTTACTCTCGCTGTTGCGTTCGTCCCGCAGAAGCACGGCGTGGCTGAGGCGCACGAGGCCATCCAGCAGTCTGGTCTGACCAAGCTCCTGGTGAGGAAGTGCAGTAAAGGCACAGGCTTCAGTAAGCTGTGGCTGCTCAGAGACCTGGAGATCCTGTCCATCATGCTCTACTCCTCCAAGAGGGAGATCCACAGCATGGCCCAGAGCCAGGAGGGAGACCGAGAAGACAGGGAGCAGGAGAAGGAGCATGACTCGGACCACTCCAGCTGTTGTACTGAAGACCCCGACCCCAACCGGCCTGACCCCCTAGAAGGGCTTGACGAGGAGACGAAGATCTGCTTCCAGGTCAGGATGGATCGCTGTGACTGCTTTCTGTTCTGTATTTAAAACGTCCCTTTAAGCATTCATGAAAGCGGAAAACGTGTAGAAGCACTCTGAATGGCAATCTGTCTCATTTGTCTGTCTCAGATTACCCATGATGCCTTGAATGCCCCTCTGCACATCTTGAGGGCCATGTACGAGCTTCAGATGAAGAGAACGGACTCTTTCTTCCTGGAGGTGCAGAAGAGGTGAGATTTACATTCAGTCACACGTTCCTTCATACGTCCTACTGTTTTTCTGGAATCCTGATTGGAAATTTGAAACGGACACTCCACCATTTCTAAAAAAAAAACAGGGAATGTTTCCTGTTTTGGATTTTATTCCTTTTAGGTGCTCATGTGTCCTCATTTAAGAGATGCTCAATTTCGGGGTAATTTATAGAAGCTGCTGTTAACGGTTTTGCTCAAGAACAACACATTTTTTTTTATTTCAATTTTGGTAGCTAGTTAGATGCTCTGCCTCCTCTAGAGCATTCATGAAGAAGTGATTTGTGCCAATTCATTTAAAAAATACTGAAATATCTCTCTGTGCCGAGACGGGAGAACCTGCCAAAAAGGCAATAATTCTGCAGCACCTCATCAATCAGGTCTTTATGTTGGAGTGGCTGGACAGAAGCCACTCCAGAGTAAAAGAGAAATGACATGCCACCTGCCGTTTGCCCACAAAGCACTTTAAGGAGACTCTGAGGATGAAGAATAAGGTCATTTGATGAGACCCAAATCTGATTATTTGCCTGAATGCCAAGCTGTATATCTGGCAAAAATAATATATCGCTTATCACTTGGCTAATGCCATCTCTTCAGTGAAGCATAGTGACTTGAACTACTCTTCAGCAGTTACAGGAGACTGTTCAAACCTGAGGGATGGATAAACTGGAAAATTAAGGGCGATCCTTCATGGAAACCTGACCAAAGTTGCCCCGGACCTCAGACTGCGGCGTTGATTAATCTTTCAGCATGACATTGACTGGAGGTGCATGGCCATGACAATGTTGCAGGGGCTTCGGACAAGTCTGACAATGTCCTTGAGTGACTCGGCCAATGCCCCAACCTAACTGAACATCTGTGGGGAGACCTGAAGATTTCAGTTCAATGTCGCTCCCCATCCAATCCTGACCGAGCTTAGAAGGATCTACAAGAAAGAGGGGTAGACACTGCCCAAAGAATCTAGTAATCTATTAATCATACCCAAGAATAGTCGGAGATCTGATTGTTAACCGGAGGTGCTTCTCCAAAGCACTGAATGCTTGAATACTTAAGTAAATTCTTTGAATACTTTAGTACATACAGAGATTTTGCACTTTTTTATTTAAAATAATTGACACTTCTGAAAACAAGCCGACGTGGTGTATTGTGGGTAGATCATCCCTTATAAGTGAATTCTGTAACACAACAAAATGTAGCAAATGTGCAGATTGCCTGACTTGCCTGACAAACTGCAGGTTTGACGGAGACGTGATCAAGACGGACGAGACCATCCGGATGTTGGCCCAGAAGTGGCAGCCCACCAAGAAGGCTCGCTCTGAGGAGAGGAGCACCAAGGCCGTGGACACAGACATGATCCTGGTGCCCTGTGTGGTAATCTACTCTACCTTTGACGTCTTTCGAAGAATTTGCGTCAGGAACCAGAACACGTTGTTTAATATCCCCGTCCGGTTTGCCGCTTGTCTTTCCTAACCTCTTTCACTCTCCACCCGGCAGTCGAAGCCCAGCCACTGTGACAAGGCCACCGAGGAGACCACGGCGGTGACCCAGAAGCTGATCACCAGCACCGAGGGTGACCTCCAGCTGAGCTACGCCAAGCAACGACGTACCAAGTCCTCTGCCCTGCTGCACAAGGAGCTGGATGCACGCAGCAACCGCTCCGTCAGGCAGTACCTGGTGAAGGTAGGTGGAGATGTTGGTCCTGTCTGTAGGTGGAGGTGGAGATGTTGTTTCCCAGAAATCGAGGAATCCGTTGGACGTGTTTTTGAAGCCGGCACTCGGCTTAATCTGTACCCATAGGCCAAACACACGTACCTCTCTCTCAGTGGCTTTGTGTGAGCCCCCTCTGAAATGGCATTGATGTGCCTCTGTTCAGGTGAACCAGGCCATCGCCACCCTCTATGCCCGCCACGTGCTGGCGTCGCTGCTGGCCGAATGGCCCCAGGGGGTGGCACTGAGCGAGGAGGCCCTGGAGCTGACGGGGGCCTCGCACATGGCCTACATCCTGGACATGCTGATGCAGCTGGAAGAGAGACCACTCTGGGAGAGGGTAAGGGGGGGCGCACGAGCGCAACATTGCCAACCGAAAACCGGTTTTATCAAAGCGAGGACGTTTTTGTGTGTGGTTATTTGTGTTGACCACTCGCCTGGTTCTCCCGTCACCAGATCCTACAGAAGGTCCTGGTTGGCTGCAGCCCGAGCATGCTGGGTAGCCTGTCCCTGACGGCGTGTCAGTTCATGGAGGAGCCTGGCATGGCGGTGCAGGCCCGCGAGTCCAAACACCCCTACGACAACAACACCAACTTTGAGGTAGCTACATCCCCTCTGAAGACGTGTAGACAGTGTAGGGCTAGGTAAAAGCATGGTGATGTGATCTTCCGCGTGGCTAATGTTGAGTCCCGCGCAGAACGTGGAACCGGTCTTGCTAGGCTACAGCCCGCGAGCGTCCGGAACAACACTCAGCCGTTCAGCAGACACTTCTACGGCGACGGATGAACGCTTTGGCTTGTTTTTGTGTTGTGGCGGGGAGAAAGTCACAATGCTGATGTGCTGAGAGAATGTAGCCCTACAGTTGTGAACCATGACAAAGATCTGTCCATCTGATTCCAGGACAAGGTGCAGATTCCGGGCGCGATCTACCTGTCTGTGAAGTTCGACCCGCGTTGTTACACGGAGGAGGGCTGTGACGAGCTGATCATGGCCAGCAGCTCTGACTTCCTCCAGGACCTGCACAACTTCAGCGGCTCTCCGCAGAAATGGACCGACATTGAGATCCCAGGTGAGAGGGGCTGAGAGGTAGATGGGTCGGTGTTCTACATTCAGGCCCACAAAGAACAAACCTGGTGTTGGTACTACTGGCCTGTGCCAGTAACTCCTCCATGTTGGCTAGAATCCCATGTGTTTGAACTCCATTAAAAGCTGCACTTTGAATACGGGGTTATAATGCAAAAACATTAAAAGTATGATAACTCAAAAATAGTATTGGATGATCAGCAGTTTTCGAATGTGCCCTCAAGACTGCTTACTCTTAAAGATTCAGTGGGTTCATTCAGTGTTGTTTGCATCCGTTTCTGTCTACTGTGCCCCTTGAACAACCTTAAGATTGACTTGTATTTTTATTTGGCGTAACTCAGCTCTGTTAAAGGGAGTGGGCGCTGCGCTCTGTCATGACCGTGACGTGATTGGCTGACTCTCTCCTCAGGTGACACTCTCCACTACAGGTTCATCTCTGACATGAGCAACACAGAATGGGGATACAAGTTCACTGTCACGGGAGGACACAGAGGCCGCTTCCAGACAGGTCTGAGCGCACACGCACACTAAAACACACATACTCTGTCTGAGTCATAGCGTGTGTGAACTGTGAACAGGTTGGTCGTAGGGCTGGCATAATGGGTGGACTGCCTGCCAGAAATGGCAACAACAGTCCCCCTTAAGCAGGAAGTTAAACCAGGAAGTACAATGTACCCATCATCTGATATATTAATGGACATTACGGCAAATGAATTCCATTGGAAGAGCCATGGAAGTCAGCATAATTGTATTTATCATTTAGATATTAACATGGCCATTATTTCATAAGCAGGCCTATATCTTTAGAGTACAGGTCAAACTGTCATGGTTAGAGGTTCCAAGCTGATTTTAGCTATTTGTGTCTGAAAAGAGTCAAATAAAAGCTCTCTTTTTTTTAACTCATGGAAACATGGAAGACTGTTAGTCCATGAATTAAAGACCGTTAGTCCATGAAGTAGAGACCGTTAGTCCATGAATTAGAGACCGTTGGTCCATGAATTAGAGACCGTTGGTCCATGAAGTAGAGACCGTTAGTCCATGAATTAGAGACCGTTGGTCCATGAATTAGAGACCGTTGGTCCATGAATTAGAGACCGTTGGTCCATGAATTGGAGACCGTTGGTCCATGAATTGGAGACCGTTAGTCCATGAATTGGAGACCGTTGGTCCATGAATTGGAGACCGTTGGTCCATGAATTGGAGGCTGTTTAGTTGTTGACATGACACACAATTTGTTTCACACAACTTGACGGCTCCCTCATTTGTCCTTCTGCCGAAAGGTTTTGAGATTCTTAAACAGATTTTGGCAGACGACCAAGTGCTCAGCCATCTCCCATTGGCTGACATCTGGGAGTGGCTTGTGGGTGTGGCCTGTCGCCAGACCGGGAATCAGCGACTAAAGGCAATCCATCTGTTGCTCCGCCTACTGCAGTGTCCGTCACAACGGTGAGGCTCCACCCACTATCCTGTATTATTTCTGTATGCGTTTCGGTCTTCGCTCTACCTGGCGTAGTTCGGGTTCAGGTGTTTTTAGGTTACTACAACCATGAAGAAAACCTTTCACAAATGTTGGATTACACATCATTTATGATCCTTGAATGCTTTTGTTGAAACCCATTGATGTCTAAATCACCATCTGCGTTTCTCGCCGGAGCTGTGAATATTGTTACATAGTGTTTCAGAGATGACTAATGTCCTGATAGTTTCCATGGAGATTAGGTCACATTTCTGTTTGAGAATTTGCATGTTTTCCACCCGAGCTGCCCCTCCTTGGCCATTGCTACGTTACTCTGTCAGAAGAGAGGATCCCGTTTACATTTTATCTGGTGCTCTAAGCTACACCAAGTTACAGGATAAATAGTTACCAGTCAAGCTCAAGTAAAAAACACCCACGTCTTCTCAGTGTTGTTGTTGTTGTTGTTGTTGTTGTTGTTGTTGTTGTGTGCACGTGCATTAACTAATGTCTGCTAGTCTTATTTCGCTCCCCCTCTTTCTCTCCCCCTTCCTGTCTGTCCAGGGGCTGTGATCTGACCCTGCTGAGGCCGCTATGGCAGTTGTTCGTGACCATGGAGAGCGGTCTGAGTCAGGACCCAACCAGCATCACCGTACTGCTGCCTCTTCACAGAGCCCTGACCGAGCTCTTCTTCATTGCTGAGGCCAGAGCCATGGTGAGACACACATACGCAAGCTTACGTTGCTGGACTAACATACAGTTGTCCCATTACAGGACATGATGTCATCAAACTGTAGGTCGGTATGTAGTTCTGTTTATACCACAATACCAGCTCCTCTGGTGCACTTCCAGGAATGGCCGTCTGTCTGGCCGTGCGCGGGTCTGGCCGTCTGCTTGTAGCTGAGGTGAATGTGTGTTTGTTTTCCTGGGGTGGTAGTGGTGAGTTGTCATTATTCAACCAGCAGGGGGCAGTACTGGAGCTCTCTAGCACATCGGCAGTCATTTTGGGTACCATCAAAATATACAGACACGCTGAGGTGAACAGGGAACAAGCAGCTCACTGAGGTGCACAGGAGTCCATCCATCTCTGTCAATATTATCTATCAGATTTTTAAAAATAAGTTCTCAGAAACCCCTAATGTGTTTGTTTTCCACCCAGCCTCTTTGGCTCTTTGACTAACCCTACATCTTTGATGGGCAGTGGTGGGTAGTGAAGTGCTGTAAGATAAAGAGGAGTGGCTTATAATAGGATGGCTAAGCCTTCTCACATACAGGACACATTCAGCCTCGATAGGTACTACTACTCCAGCAGGAAACATGCTCACCTCTCATAAAGACATGGTTGGTTCTGGTGAGCTGTGGTATAACTAAGTCTAAACCACAATACTCCGGGTTGTAGTTAGCTCCCCACCCTGGGGCATTTTGGGACAAGTTGTTTGACACTTCCTGGTGTGCTTTGACAGGTTTGCAATCTGCTGTTATCGTTAGTGAGGGTGCCAATTGTGTCTTTATTAGAAGGACCAGACAGTGGAGTGACTGCTCTTACAAAGAAAAGGGGTGGGTGGGTGAGTGGGTGGGTGGGTGAGTGGGTGAGTGGGTGAGTGGGTGAGTGGGTGAGTGGGTGGGTGTGGTGTGTATGTATAGTGTGTAGTGTGTATGTATAGTGTGTAGTGTGTGTGGTGTGTATGGTGTGTAGTGTGTGTGGTGTGTATGTATAGTGTGTGGTGTGTATGTATAGTGTGTAGTGTGTGTGGTGTGTATGTATAGTGTGTGGTGTGTGTGGTGTGTATGTATAGTGTGTGGTGTGTGTGGTGTGTGGTGTGTATGTATAGTGTGTGTGGTGTGTATGTATAGTGTGTGTGGTGTGTATGTATAGTGTGTAGTGTGTGTGGTGTGTATGTATAGTGTGTGGTGTGAGTGTGTAGTGTGTATGTATAGTGTATAGTGTGTGTGTGTGTGTGTGTGTGTGTGTGTGTGTGTGTGTGTGTGTGGTGTGTGTTTGAGTGAGCTTGTCTCTTGGGTTTGTGAACTCAGTGGAATCTGGGTTACTGACAGACAGCACTGCACTGCAGTATTATTACAATGGACTTCCTGAACTTTGTCCTACTATAGTTTACTACTCTTTCTCACTACCGCACGCACGCACGCACGCACGCACGCACGCACGCACGCACGCACGCACGCACGCACGCACGCACGCACGCACGTGTGGTTACGGCATCGGTGAGGTTCCTGAGGTAGACGTGTGGTTACGGCATTGGTGAGGTTCCTGAGGTAGACGTGTGGTTACGGCATCGGTGAGGTTCCTGAGGTAGACGTGTGGCTACGGCATCGGTGAGGTTCCTGAGGTAGACGTGTGGCTACGGCATCGGTGAGGTTCCTGAGGTAGACGTGTGGTTATGGCATCGGTGAGGTTCCTGAGGTAGACGTGTGGCTACGGCATCGGTGAGGTTCCTGAGGTAGACGTGTGGCTACGGCATCGGTGAGGTTCCTGAGGTAGACGTGTGGCTACGGC
>JACXGJ010010741.1:0-21244 GCA_016801105.1 Esox niger
ACACACACACACACACACTGTCCTGCCACGCATGGCCACACCTATTCCCCTTCCTCTTAACACCGCGTTGAGTTCTTCTCTCTGCTTCAGTGACCAACGGGGACATTTTCTCAGAGCAGATGGGACATTGGGGATGCCCATCCTCCCTGGGTTATCATCCTGAAAAGTAGTGTAACAGACACCAATACATTACCTGCTTGGTAGGTCTGTGCGGTGGCAGTAGCATCTGTATATGTGGCAGGTAGATTATGTTTGTTGTAGACTATGAAGTAATGCAAGCATGCCGTTATTCAATTAGGAATTATGTAAAATCATTAGAATTTGTTTGATTGAAAACATATCTGACAAAGGAATGTACTGTATGAATATTTATCCATCTTTTCTCCGTCATATTTAGTTGTATCTGAGACCCTGTGTCATCTGAACAGATTGGGGAGAGTTGAAGGTCGCGGCAAGCCCTGCTCATTTGCATGTTCCTCGGCTATTTATCACACGGCCCTAAGTCACTTGGGTCACCCATGACCTTAGAGCTAGTTTACAGTGAGCTACATTTTCCAAGACATATCGAACAAGACTCGGGATGTTAGATGACATTGTTGTGTAAACTTGCACACATAGATAGCTTGATAGGCTACCTTCCCAGGTAGCGCATGCTACATTTTCTCTGGAGACACCCCCTCCAGAGTTTTGCAAGTGTGAAGACATTTCCGTCAGAACAGTAGGAGGTTTCTGTGCTGTGCACATGCATGTTGCCCTATTTTCCCACAATTCACAGCCACAATCCTGTATGGTATGTCCCGAACATACCAGTGTAAATTCAAACGCTATGAAAATTATTATGCCAACCAGGAAAAATAAGTCTATCTAGCTCTCTATCTTGCGCTCTTCTCCATGCAAACAAGCCCTTACACATCTGAGCATCTCAGATTGCTCTGCCGTTCCCACAGCCTCCTGAAAGAATTGCTAGAGTGCAAATCCATGCTAACTATATAGTTTTCCTGCTGCTCAAGGGATTCTGGCCAATTTGCATGGCTCACGGGTCTTCCCAGCTACTTGTCAACTAGTGGCCCAGTCAAGGCTCAAGCCTAGACCGTGGTGGTCTGCCTGGTGCCATGGATGAGTGGCTCTGACAGCTGCACCACCTGGGAGAAAGACTAATGCATATCTTCAAGAACGCATTACACTCACTGATGTAGGTAACTGCTTAAAAGATTAATACTGTATGTCAAGATCGATTTATCAGTCACTTTCAAGAAAATATACCAAATTCTTTAATTAATTTCGCTGATTAGTTAGTTCAGTTCAGTGCTTGATAAGACTGCAATGCCAGGCAACAGTGAGCACTATGTACAGCAGAGACTCAACATTAGAGGCAGGCGGAGGCTTCCTGAAATGAACAGATGAAGATATTTCTGAAATAGTTTGGAGGGAACGCAACATGTGACAGTGTGCAGTGAACTGTCTCTGTTTAAGGAGGCTCTGACCTATCACAGCAATGATTTTGAGCAATTACTCTGGACATGGAAAAAAGGACTGCACTCAGAAATCCTCTGTTGCTAAATCCCACTCTCTATTTTTTCTTTCTCTAAGTCGAACCGTTTGCTAAACAGATATCTGCAAATCGAAGATTATAGCTCGTGTCCAAGTACATACAGTACCAGTCAAAGGTTTCGAAACACCTATTCAAGTCAATTGGTAGATGCATTCAAGATTTGGTAGGTACTGAATGTACTACATATATATATATATAGGACAAGATCCTAGTGAAATCTCATCAAATCTTAACGTGTTTCAGCAACAGACTGGTGAAATAGAAAAATTATGGAAGATATCTGAAGTATCCAAGTGTGTGGAAGGAGAAGTTTGTCAGTGGAATACGTTTTAATCAGATAATGACACCAACATGCATCAAATTATCATACTGTCTCAGTATGATTTGTCATTACCACACACTGTTTTAGTATGATTTTTCATTACCACACTATTTCTTATGATTTCGAATTACCACACTCTATTTTAGTCAGATTTTTCCATGCTTTATTTTGTCCTTAGCCCCTGGGTATCGAACCCACAACCAAGGCATTTCAAGTACTCTTCCCTTACAGCCAAGATAAATGGTCTCCTTCAGGCTGTGGTTATGAGTGATGTGGATGGCAGCATACATAATCACCACAACCTAAATATTCTGGCAGTTGTGTCACTCCCACCCAGGGCATGCTCATATTAGTTTGGAGTCCACTGGTACATAGAGGCGGACTAATAAAAGGCTGTTGGAAGCAACTCCTTCCTCTGATTACAGCTCCCTGCATATATTGAATTAATGCAGAATTATTTCCCGGCATCTTTTCTGAGGAGTCTGTTGACTGGCAGGAGGTCACGACCCACACAGCTCTGTTCCTTCCCTGCCCAAACAGACTCTGTGTCACAAACTCAGCAGCACCAGTCAAATACAATCCAACCTGGTCCAGAAGCCTCCACTGACCTTCATGGCTTAGAACAGAAGCCCACAGAACAAATGGAGAGCAAAATGGATAGGTGACTCATATTCAGAAGGGCACATCTACCACCAGGGCAGAAATAATGTGATTTGGATGGAGCTCGCATGTCAAACAGGCTGCACGCACTGAGAGGGCGTTTAACCAGGGTAAGTGCTTGTCCCTACCCGAACCCTAACCTGAACCCCAACCCTCTGTTCTGGGGCCGATCTGCAAGTGAGTGTTTCATTAATCCACATCTGGTTGAGACAACAGGCTGGTGGGGAAGACTCCAGTCATTTAACTAATGGGATCTCCAACACTGCATCACAGCCAGATGGGGACCGATATTTGGCATCAAGTGTATATCGGAATGGGCATGTTCTCATGGCTTGGCTATCATTATAAACCCAATAATCCATTACCCCAGAGCTATTCACTAGCAATGCTCATTGAATATTTTAAAAGGTTTAAAGATTTTACAAATGCAACAGCTGAATAGTAGAAGTAGATACTCCAAACTTTTTTCTTAGAAAGCACTTTCGTACAGTTGTATTGTATCAGATATTTTCTGTAATTTGTCTTAAAATAATGAAAAACAGATATGCCTAATTGGCATAAAATGATTGGTGCATTGAATAAGTGAATGTGTTAAGAAATTTGACCAATACACACATACATACACATACAGTACACTGCTTTTTTTCACTATAATATAAGTATTTTTTGTGTCGTCAACTCAGTGCATGACTGTGAAAAAACGACATGAACCAAAGCTATTAAAAAAGTTTCTTTGTGTCCCTTTTTTATGAGAGGGGTCGAGCCAGTGTGTCAAATCACTGATCAAGAAGTATTGCGAGGGAAACAGTTGAGTTCATTCAGCCCTCACCAAGTTGAGAAAAGTCATTACATACTATTTCCAGTTGGTATGTTAACGTACAAAGAGAATGGTACAAGCAAGAGTGGAAAAGAGTACAATGAAAGCAATCACTCCCGGGAGATTTTATTAGCAATGGGATTTTGCACCCCTCAAACACAAAACATAGATGGTTGAAAAGGGTATTTATATATTTCTATTAAATGGTGGGAACCATGGATGTCAGATTCCAGGACCATTATTTAGGTTTTCATTCCTAAAAGCACAAGCATCCCTGACATACACAAGTTCATATCGAAATGATGTGTACACCACCTAAATGCAGTGTATAACCAGTAAGGGTCATTGGGAAAAGGATGTGTACACCACCTAAATGCAGTGTATAACCAGTAAGGGTCATTGGGAAAATGATGTGTACTCCACCTTAATGCAATTTATAACCAGTAAGGGTCATTGGGAAAATGATGTGTAAACCACCTAAATGCAGTGTATAACCAGTAAGGGTCATTTTGAAAATGATGTGTAGACTACCTAAATGCAGTGTAAAACCAGAAACTGTGTGCACATTACTATAAATCACCTTGGATTGAAGCCTCTTCTAAATGACTAAAATCTGAAATGAAATCAGATGATATTGTACATTAGGATCACCTAGGGCCTATTGTTTCTTGATAGTTGCAACTGGAAAAGATCTAATTTAATGAGTAAGTAATCAGTGATATTAACATTTCACAGACCCTGGAGAGTCTTTAATTAAAGCTTTCTTTTTTCAAATATTTAGTTAAACAATTCAGTCCATGATTCGTAGAATTAAATGGCCGTAGGTGTATAATAGAGACATCCATGCGGACATCTTATCCAGTCAAAATTTGCAGTCTGTTGAGAAATGTTTTGCTTAGTCATCATGATCCTGTGTAGCTCTACCTGTCACAACAGCATGCAGTCAATCACAGCTGACTCCCTGACTGCTTACAGTCATTCATTCAGGGAGCCAACAGCTTGTGTTTGTTTATGCAAGTCAGGGTCACGAAGCGTCAAGAACAAGTTAGTGGGAAGTCGCAGACTCCAGTCTAATATCCAGATTATCCAACGACTGTATAAGTGAAATCCATGCAGAGTCATTTCATGGGGGTGAGGATCGGTCTGCAGTGGACTGCTGCTGACAGAGGCAGTTTATGGGCCATAAAGGACCATTTGGGACTCCAGGTTCCAATCCAGTGAGTTATGACTGAGCCGTAGTCCTCTTTCTCCTGCAGGCTCACGATGGTGCCAATGCCTGTGATGGGTCTGAGATGTTTCTGGCTAGCTGTAGGTAGTGACTAATAGCAAGGTGGAAAATAATGCCTACCATTAGCTCACTGCTCAGCCCAGACTCAAACCTCCTCTGGCTAATGGGCTACATTTATGATTTGACAGAAAAGAGAGGCTGCAAACAGAGTAAAGTAAACAGAAGTACCAGTCAAACGTTTGGACACACTCATTCATTATTCCCATTCAAAATCCTATTTTCCCAAACCTCTGAACCAAACATCAAAAACCTAATCTAAACCCTAAACCTACACCTGATTCCAACTCTTCCTAACTTCTGAACCACTGAACCACTAAACCCAATACCTAACTCTAACCCTAAATCCATTTGTAACCTTTACCATAAAAATAAAATACATCAAGTAGACTTAAAAGTGCCTTTGATTTATTATCCTTTCGGGATCTTTTGTACACACAAACACACACACACACACAAATACCTAAAGCACACTTAAGATAATGTTCACAACACTAAAGAGCGAATATGGCCAAACCTACCAGACGCTAGAAGGCTAGATTCACCTTGATAACATTAAGGTTATTGTGGGTCCACCAGGTCTTAGCAAAACCAATCCTAAAGTGGCACATCAGGGAGACAATCACTTTAAAGGGGAATTGCTTCCTCATACTGCCACTGAGGATAATTGGATCTTTCCCCCCAATTTGTTGCCAAACGGAAGACAACAACCCAGCGAGAAACAGGCAAGGACATGTCTGAGACTGAGACCACCTTTAATTGGTTATTGGGAACCAGAACAAGTTCACTTTCTTTCTGCTGTTGGCAAACCTCCAGAGAGTTTACCCACCATCTGAAGGTGGACTTCCAGACTAGAAGCAGAGCTACGTAAGGATTCGTTGTTATTAAACTGTCAAAACAGGAGTGATGTTTTTCTTTGATCGGCCGGCCAGCAGTTTTTTTTACGTCCAAATAACAAATGGGCAATCAATACTACGCCAGATCAACCAGGGAACTGAATGAATCATGTATTTCACTGCATAGTTTTCTATTGTCAAAAGGATGGCCTTTACTTTTTCACAAAGTCTGTAAGGAAAAGAGAGTGTGGTAACATTCTGATTTACTGCATGGTGACGGCTGTGTTGTGATAAGTATATGGAGTAATATGTCACACACAACATCACTGACTCAGCAGCCACTGAATGTAGCTTACCGCGTAATACCCGAGATCACTCAGCAACTTCATCAAATTCTTTTTCATAGTATTTTTCTGACTGAGCACTTACAACGCGAATGGGAACATAGAGCAAAATGTAACTCACCATCAAGCATACAAAGCCTTTCTAGTTTTTAACAAGATTATTGTGCAGCAGTGAACATAGCCCCTTGAAGAACTGGACCCACAGGATCTCCTATGCTCATCTTAACTACTCCTCTCTCTCTTGCACTAACAGACACACCCTGGTAGGTCTCCACAACTTCACTGTTTCCACACAAACCAGGAGGGTAAGATCATACAGGACAGTCAGCTTAGAGGACACTTTTGGGCTCTCAGCTGCCCCTGAGCCCTCTGGAGCATAGCTAGCGTATTAACCCAGAGTGTGTGTGTGTGTGTGTGTGTGTGTCTGTGAGTGTGGGTGAGAGATAGAATGTGTGTAGTGAAGCTTTGCACGCTGGAGAGATCCGGCCCAAATTTAATCCCTCTATTGTGAGGTGGAGAGGGTTGGAGAAGAAAGGGCTGGGGCTGGCTGCCTGTAAAGATCCTGCTGGCACTGCTGCAATGCAGGGGTTTAACTTGGAGATAGGACATATTAGCGTAACATGCCCTACACACAGCGTCCTGCCTGTGAACTGGAAGACTCTGCACTCCGGCATTGCACACCGGAAGGTCATGTTATTCAACCCTGTCTCAGGGTCCGCTCTGCATACAGAAAGGAGCAATTTGACCTGGACTGCGTTCATTCACGTCAGTGGTTGGTGTTTTTCTGGGTTTATATCTGCCAGCGTTGTCCAGTGTCACACCCCAGCGTGCAGGCTAGCACAGGCCTTTTTTATGGAGCAGTCATCTCTAAGAAAATTGTAAGGCAGGAGATAGGCCAGGGAATTGAAGCTTGCAGTGCTGCGAGAAGAAAGTGAACCACTTAGATAACAGCCGACAAAAGAGTTGTAAACAAAGAATGGGAGGGGGCGAGAGAGTGAATAAGAGGAAAGAAAGAGGAATGAATACAAATGATATCGACAGTGGCTTAAGCTCATCTCCCCTATTCCATTATCCATTTCTGTCTTTCCAGTTGTCCTAATCGACTTGGTAGGGTACCAATACATTATGTAATGAATAACAAGGGGTATGAAGGATTATTTTATGGAGTTGTCACTCAGCCTTTACTCAGAATTTTCTAATTTTGTGACATTAGTAGTTGACAATACTGTACAAGCGGGGTACAGGATTTCCTCAACCAGAATGCTTCCATTGGTTTGCTCTGAATTACCTTGGCAAATCTGCACTTACATCTACATTTTTCCCCTCTTATCTAATCAGTTGAAAACAGGCACATATTGTACTAAACAAGATGTTAGCTGTTGTGTTAAGGCATAGAGTTACCCAGAGTGGGAGGGAGGTGAAGGGAATGATGGTTGAAGTGGAGGCTAGGCTAAATGGCAGACTGCTAACAATGGCAGTATTTCCCTGTCAGCGGAAACAAGCCTTAATAATGACCCTCAGGCTCCAATCTGTGGATTGCTGATGAGGTAGGAGAGTATAGTACTCAGAGGAGGCAAAACAGCATACAGTCAATTAAGGCTTATACACTGACTGCTTACAGCATCCCCATTCATGAAGCTACTGTGTGCTAACTGACCGTATGTCACTAGAACATAGGACTGTGTAACCTTGTATTGGTTTACAGAATCATCAGCTAAGCTCATGTTAACTGTGCAAAGATCCAAATGGATAGCATACACACTCAGAAATAGACAGACTGGTGTGTACTAATAATGGTACAAATGCTTGTTGCTGAGGGGTACCTTTTTGAAAGACAACTGTGTACCCCTTAAAACCGGTAAATTTTTGTACCTAATCAAATTGTACCAGCAAATGACCAACACATGTTTTCAGTGCTGTAGGGTCACAAAGCAGCCCCTCCCCTCGGGGGTGAATAGGTACACATTTGTTCTTCCGTTTGTTTGAATTCATTTTTGTACCATTTTTGTTAGTCAAAAGGTGCTCTTCTGTCCCCATAAAGATCACATTTGCACCTTTGAGGGAACATTCTTTAAAAGTATACCTATAAGTACAAAACTGTTTTTGTTTCGTAACTCTATGTTTCAGTGTGTATCATGCTGTGTAATTCTTACTGGAATTCCAAAGCATTTTATAATTGGCAACTTTTCGCTGTTCTACGCGCTGTTTCCGAATTTGCCCTCACAAACAGCTTTGATCTCTGTCTATGATGAATCATCAGAAACGACTCTACTGAGGAGAATCCCTTAGCCTTTAGCTAAGCCTCTGCTCTCCCAAGTCCTTCTAAAATTGGACCACCGCCAGTTATCAGTAAGACCTCCGAGACCACAACGCCAATACATGGTTCTTGTGCTCTAAAATAAAGGCTCAGTGATTGAATATGCTTTCAAAGTCATGTCTTAAATTCCAGAAACATACAGCAACTACACAGAAACCTCTGATGCTGTGTTTTGGTTCAGCAGTTGTATAAAACCGATCATCCCCATTGACTTCTTTAAACATTTTTCACTGAGCAGCAGGCCATAAATCCCTGGGAGATGAAGGGCGCCAGTGGCAGCCTCTCAGCGTCCATCCAGTCTACCTATCTGGCTGCTTGACTGGGTTGTGTTTATGTAGAGAAATTAGGCTATCCATCACCCAGTGCCGAAGAAACGAACGGCTCGCTCCATACTGGGATAAATGAACGCAACATTTTACATTAATTACTCCACTATGTGGTGTCTGCCAACTAATGTACCGGAACCCCCAGCATAAAAAAAAATATGAAAACGACGATGTTGAAGACAAGAATGCAAATATACGCAATTGTGTTTGTACAATGATTAATTGATTGCCACTGTCTGATTGATTTCAGAACTGCAGTGAATCTAACATTCCAGACTAACAACACCATCCAGGTTACCTGCAACCATAGGATGTGACACCCAACGAACCAGGAGATATATAAATTGCTGTAAATGTCAAGTCAATGTTAATATCTCAATCAGCCTCTATACCTCTTAGCAATAGAAATCCCATCACAAGTACTAACTCCTTCAATGGCCAGAAGATGATTTGAATAGCAAATCCTTTTCAAGGACCTGAGTGCTCTGGTATGTATTCCGCATTACACCTCCACCAACTAAAGGGTCTGTATTCCACATTACACATCCACCAACTAAAGGGTGTGTATTCCACATTACACCTCCACCAACTCAAGGGTCTGTATTCCACATTACACCTCCACCAACTAAAGGGTCTGTATTCCACATTACACATCCACCAACTAAAGGGTGTGTATTCCACATTACACCTCCACCAACTAAAGGGTGTGTATTCCACATTACACCTCCACCAACTCAAGGGTCTGTATTCCACATTACACCTCCACCAACTAAAGTGTCTGTGTTCCATATTACACTGCCACCAACTAAAGGGTCTGTATTCCACAAAAGTCACCCTCTGTCTCAAAGTCAAGCCAATATGTTAAAACCATCGATCATGCAACCTAGAGGGGTGACCAATTGATTTTAGCATTATGACACGTCTGGCATGTAAACCTGACTGCTTCTGTTCTGCTCAAAACCATTACAGCCCTCAGAACACCACAACAGAAATAGTAATGGTGTCTCATTTGGAGCCTTTTATATTCTGAAATCTGAGGGTTGTTATGCGGGTACAAAAACAGTTTGAGAGATTGCATGAGAGGCTGCAATAAACATTTATTCTGAGGTTCCGGTACATAGAGAAGGAATTGTATTTTCTGAAACGTGTACTTTTTGAAGCAGCTGTCACCAATTTGCTCAGCTCATCAGTCATCCATGGTGTCTGCTAACTAAGACTCTGTGTCTTCTGCTGTGATGCAACCGCTTTGACCTGAGAGCATAGCGATAATTAACTGTGAGATCAATTGTAAAGTAGAAGGGAGTCATTTTCAATTAATCTCTCATTACAAACCAAATTAAGCACTGACCTTCCAAACATACCAGCACAGGGAAGACTAGAGAAAAGGCTGGGACAAGTATTTTAACACACTCAGATATAATTAAAGTGAAAACTGTCATTGTTTTATTTCAAAGGCCTCTGCTGCCATTACATTTTTTTTCTTTTATGTCATTTCACAAATGTAATCTTTTGGCTAGTGATTGGATTCCAGTGAGAATTTAAATTTGGTCGCTTCCACTTTATTGTCATGTCCATGAACTGTAAAAGCATTATCAAGGGTATTCCGTATGTGTAAATGTCTCTCTAAGGGATATAATATAGCATAATAATGAAACCTATAAAAGAGCAGTGACTGCGTGTTGATAACAGTGGCTGGTGATAAGGCCGACACTGCCATTACCTCAGCAGTGTTTAGCGCTCTGGCATGGATGAATACCCCTTTGAGGTCCTCTCAGACACGAGGCTCCACACTGACAGTCCCGGTTCAATATTTCGTTATATAACAAAACTCCCCTGGTGGTGTCTGAAGTAGAATAGGGCTGTGGCTCTGTTAAATCACACACATACATTGTTATTGAAAAGAACAGAGTAATTGACAACACCACATTACGCAGCTGGTCTCCGTAAAGTGAATGTCAGTCTGTACAAAAACAGTTACACATTTGCAACCAGTTGTCTCACATACACTCATAGGTACACATCACGCCTTTGTCCTCTTTCTCTCTCAAACACACAACATACAAACAAATACTACACACACCTACACACACACACACACACACACACACACACACACACACAGAGAGAGAGAGATAGACAGGCCAAAGATGTTGACAGACATTCTTGCAGCCAGAAGGTGTATTATCTCTAGGAGTCTCTGCCTTGTAATCTTGCTGCTGCATCAAGTGAAGACAAGACAAATCGATGCCAAGTTCAGAGCTCTATAGTTATTGCGGAGGGATCGGTTTTCTTCAGAAAAAACTTTACAGACCATTTCTAAAACACCCTTGGAAAAGGTAGATTCCTAGATTTAGATTCTTTGACATCTGTCATTGTACAAAGTGGCTGCCTCGACAACTCTTGACACATTGTGTTTGTATCTTAATTATAACAAAAACCCATCTGTAATACAGCTGATAAGAGTGTAGTATAGTATATGATGAATTCCAAACCGACTTATATTCTCAGAGAGATACAGGTGTTCAGTCCTGCTAGCATAGTAACTCCATTGGTGGGGAGCAAACAATGATTTTCTTTCATTAGATTTTTTCTAATTCATGGCTAATTTTTTTTCTTCATAATATTTTTAGGTCCAACTCAAGATTATGGACTTGCCTAAGGACAACTCCACAGCAGAGCTAATGTTTGAGGAGTGTGCTCTGATGCACGGCTGGCCAATCCATTCTTATCACACAGCTCGTCAACCAGGTGAGGTGAATGCATTCCCCTGCCAACATCCACCACTGAGCTTGCAGTAGGCCCCAAACTACTGGAAGGAGTTGCAACAAGGCACCCTTTTCCAGTGTCCAACATGGGCAAAGGTGAGAACATTTTAGCTGGAACCCCAGAGTTGCTGCCAGTAGGATTTGATCACCTGAACAATATTTTTCAGTGTATGTCATTCTATAAATTATTTTCAAAGTGTTCTATGGTTGATGGTTGAATATTGTGAAATCTGTTGTGTAAGTTGATAATGCAGTACAACCTCAATGGAAACCAACCTCTAGTTTCAACTCAGTGAATGTATTTCTACTTGTATTTTTTCAACTCCCTTTTATGACCAAGTACACCAGATGTCAACATGTAACATGCTCTTTCACTGTCCACCATGGGAGGAAATGTTTTGCTTCCATGTAGAACCTTTTTTTGATCCAGAAAGAACTGTTTTTGGTTCCATGTATAATATTATTCTCTATATCTATGGTCTCTGCCTGGAACAAAAAGAGCGGGTCAACCTAAAAACCCAACATTTTTCCATAGTGTCCTAGATGTGATGGAACTGGATTTTGACCCGCTTTAGATTAATTCCCTTCAGATGGAACCCAAAAGACTTTGACCTGAAAAAAACAAAAGCCTTCTTCAAGGAAACAAAAGGGTTCTGCTTGGAAATAAAAGTGTTTTACCTGAAACTCAAAGCATGTTAATGAAATGGTTCCCCCATTTGGTTGATTGAAGTACTATTTTTCCAGAGTGCTTGGCTAACCAGGAACCTTAGTCATCGGTTCAGTAAAATGAGGATGACATGAAACACATTAGATTATAAGCAAACACCTGTCCTCTACAATACACTAAAAACAATACATTCAACTGAAAGCTTATCAGGACAATTCCACACTGAATTCGAGCACAGCTTCATCCTGTCCTTGCTGGCAACTGCCATCCTGCAGGCTGACGTTGATGCCCTGCTAGGGTGCACCTGTAAAAAGTTGGTGGGGTGGTTGGAGATCTTTCAGAGCCCTGGCAGCGCCTGATCAGCTGTCCAGCACACTCTCAGTGTGGCAAGGTCCAATGCTTAGTGAGGGAAATGTCTTGAAGTTTTGTTTATTTCTCCCCTCTGCCATTTTGTTTAATAAAATGTCCGCCAGGGCCAAGAACACTAGAATTGTTTCTTTCTTCTGGTTCCAGTCTGTAATTTGGAGAGGAGAATGTATTTTGCCAATGTGTGTAAGTGCATTAATCACAAGAATTAGGGTCAAGTCTCAAACAAGGCATTTTAGTCATTCATATAACTTACAGCTCTCCCCTAGTTTTTTTAAAATGATCTAGTTAAGATTCTTATACTTATAATGATAAATAATACACTCAGATGTACGTCTATCAGCAGTGCCCCTTTAAAAACAATAAGTCTGTTTTTGGTATAGACACCCAAGAAGAACTAGACAGACAAAATAGAGGTTTCAGTTCTATTTTGTTTGTCCAATCTGTGAGATAATAAAGTTCAAATGTTCTTGTGCAAATGTAATGATTTTTCTGGAAACATGAATGTTTTATTCAGTAGAAAGATTATTGTGGAAACCTAGCAAAAATACAGCCCACTGGACTACAGTATGCAATGGTAAATCTGTGTACAGCCCACCATCTGCTACCTATCAAAGCTAATGGTTTCTGTGTGCACAACAGCACTGAGGAAACATTGATCACAGATATACTGTTTAATCCCATTGTAAATCAAAATGCAGTGACCAGCACAGGTACCACAAACAAATCTTGTGTCAGTAAAGCAAGTCCTGACAGAGTCAAAATGAATAATAGGGAATTCAGTTCATTCAGACTTGCTTGGTGTATCCAAATGGGAATGGCTTGCCAATCCTGGGGGTTTGTACGCTATAGTCCTTTGAGCTAAAGCTTACAGTCCAAAAGCTAATTCAAGCCATCACGTATCAGGAAAGGGCGACATAGTGACATGCCATAATGAGACTTCAAGGTACTGGATAGTGTTTACATTTTGAATCCCTGAAAAACATAGCACATACTTATGGGTATTTACTGTGTGTGTGGTTTGGAAATACATTCTTCTTTGCTCAAAATAATGTAGAAAAATGGTTGTCAGCCTCCCAGAGGACACGTTTGTCTTGGAAGTTATCCGAGACCCACCTGTCTCAATTTTCATGAAATATTCAGACTGAATATGCAATGCTAAGTTTTCCTGGTCCACAAATTTTGTATCTATCTTGTAGGGTCACTGGGGTCTTATACATAGCTTAGCCTTAAGCCTCTTGTCTCAATTTAGAGGTTCTGCTCTCACGCTATAATATATCAAATCAAGGTCTTTAAAACTGTGATGCTTTAAAACTCTGCCTAAAGGCAGTCAAACTGTGTGTTGAATTAATTATGTTATTTGTCACAAAAAAATCTATGTAAGAATAATATGAGGTGATATTGTTTCCCTGCAGCTGGTGTTTAGACAGTACTGACCATCCCTGTCTACCCAGGTTATAATCAAGAGGAATCGGGATGCTTGATAGAAAATAATGTTCATACATTTATTAAACATGTTAAGTCAAAGGTCTGCAATTATCTAACGGTACTGATGTGAAATAATTATAATAAGGGGAACCTCTCAGCTACTGATTGAAACTTTTTTTTAAAATTGTGCCATCTATTAAGTTTTGTATATTGGGTTAAAATGGTTCTATGCAAATATGTTTCCAGTGCTGTGAAGGTCAAGGAGTGTGGCTTGAAATCTCAATCCAGAACATTCATTTTCTTAGTCACAAAATGGAGACGATTTAAATACTGCTAGTTTCTAGTTAAACTGCTTTTTACCAGCATACTAAAGCAGCCCATTACATTCAATAACACTTCTGTAGGCAGCAACTCTTCCAACAGTAGGTGTTAACTGGTAGGGCTTATGGAAGACATAGCAACTCTTAGAAGGTCCTGAAATCACTTGGGCCGCAACTGTCCGGAATGGCGTTCCATTACTTCTTATTTTAGGCAAAGAGCGCCCGGGTCCTTTTTTGGTAAAAGAGCCATCTGGGATGTCTGGGATAGGCTTCTTTAATGAAACATGCCTTATTAACACATACATTTTGAAGAACGTATTTTAATCTGCAATTTGTCAGTTCCTGCACTTATTTTATCCCAAGTCAAGCGCTGCCTGAAATGCATGAATATGTCAGAAGAACACAGTCAGGGTCTCCTTTCATTATATTGGTGATGATGGGTAATGCAGACTGTCATCTTCAATTCCGTCAGTTGTCATTCAGGTTGGAAGGATAATGACTCATCTGATGAGAGATCTAATTATTGGCATACAGCAATCGGATGATGGGATCTCATGACATTTCTCCTTTTGCATTAGAATAGGCATAGGCCTAATACTTGGGAGCATAACACAGAACGGCTAACTGATACTGCTCTGTATTCCATTTAGGAGTCTTTCAGACATATAATAAACCCTAACATTCTGTCCACCATTTGTATTCTTCATAGAAGAAGCTCCTGAAGAGAGGACTAGATACTCGATAAGAGCTGCCATAACCTTTCAGCAGCGCACTGAGAGAAAAGATAAGGAGAAAATGTCAATTCCCTTGGGCAATTCCCAAGTACTTTCAAATTGTGCTGCTTATGCAGCTTTATTGTCCTATGCTTCAGGGAGTTGACATGAATAAGGTAAAACTGAAAGTCAATATGTAGAAGAGGAATGCATAATACATAAAATAAAATGTCCACAAAATATTTAGGTTGTTAAAATACACAGTTGAGTATTGGGGCTTTTTGTATTCATGGAAGACGAATTCCAGATGGTTGAAACACACGCTCAAACATAGACACAGAGAAAGAGATGAGAAAGGCAATAACTAACACAAAGCACCCAAATTAGTGAGGCCAATAAAAAGAAAGGTCCGGAAGCATCAATATAACAACCATATAAATCTGGATCAACTAGACTGAACACGGTGGGATGAAGACAACAAAAAGGCCAAACGGCCAGTGAGGAGCCAGAGGTTTCATTACCCAATCAAATGAGTCTGTAACACATTCCCTCTTTCCTGTAAGGTTTGTGTCATACTATTTCCAGCCACCTTGATAAGAAATTAAAGCAGCCCTACATTTTTTAAAGCCAAAATGCTGCAGAGAGGATTTAAGTATTCAAGGCTAAGCAATTACATAGGGAATACCACCAAAATGGCATGATGAAATGCAGCAAAATACACATTTCCCCAATTCACAGTGAAAAAGAAAGAAAATATGATGGTGATGTGAATCTTACAGTAGAAATTTGTTTTTCCGAGGTCACTGTTTCAGGAGACAGTATTTTCAGACAGGACACGCCATGTAGCCAGTGAATGCCATTCAGGAAATTGCACCTACTGTATGTTCTGTGCTGAAATCAACCATGTGATTTCAGGCATCACCTTATTCTGGTGCAACCGTGCAGAAAATGTATCTCACTGGCTATTCCTGCTTCATACAATCAAATGTACAATATATAACATATTGTAATGCTCAGTGATCTAAGCAGATGACAAATCAATGGAACGAGAATGTGGGACATGAATTACATGGGAGGACCAGTCAAGGTTGTTTTTGTCAACTATCTTGTGTTGTCCTGATGCATGCAGCCCTGTTGGAACAGCAAGTGGAAACTCCTATTCAAACAATCACAAAGTGTAATGACCAGCAATATAACACAGAGACTGAGATTGCTATAAAGGAGCCGCTTGAATCGCCTTAATTTCATTAAGGAGTGAGACAGTCCTATTGAATAATTTACCTTGCTCTCTTGACTAATGTCCACCACCATGTCTATAACAGTTCCTATCACCAACCACAGAGGGATGTGAAAGAAATATCGATCCTGGCTTTAAAAGCTTGTTAGGGATATGTAAGAGTAGAGCAAAGAGTCCCTGATACAACTCCTTCTCTACAAATGACAGCCTTGAAGTCTGTGGATTGCCATTTCTAACTTAATCATGACTGCGGTTTTGGCATCTCAAGAAAAGAGGCACATTTCTTCACGAGTACCAATGGGTCAAAATCATATCTAAACCACTGAACATTGTGACTATTGGGTGCTAGTACTGAATTAATCTTCCACATCTGTAAATACCAACCATTATTCTTACCTAAAGAGGTTTTTGTGAGACAAGGGCATCTGGGTATTTCTATTTTCACATAATGTCTGAATGGTTTATATAATGTTGAAAGATATTAATGAAAGGTTGTGACTCTCATTTACACTAACGGGTGTTGTGCAAGGAATTCCCAGAATCTAGTGTTGATCATTTACATTTCAGCAGATACTCTGATCCAGATTGTCTTTGTAGTGATCCAGGAGTGTTTACATTTTCTTACTTTTTTCATACTTGCCTCCTTAGGAATTGAACTCACAGACCTAACCAATTAATCGCCTCACCCTACCAAGCTTCACGGGACCCCTTTATACCACATGAAGTTCAGAATCACTCTCACTAAACTCAGCACAGCTGGAAACTTAAAATAATTCGGTAAAACACTTGAATGTAAGGCTTAATACGAGGGCAGAGCAAGCAGATAGTGAAAAAAACTCTCTTTTTAAATCTTAAGACAAAATCGCTTTTAAATCATAAATACATATGCCTAAAAGGAGCTACAGCTACAGTGAAGCACATAGGCAATTGTACAGTTTCTTAATCATGACCAATCAAGCACATTAATTCACTTCCCTTTTCTCACTGTGTTGCACCTTTCCTTTCTGTCAGCTGGGCGGGCCACATATACCTGGATCAGATATTATATTCTGTGTCACTACACTGACAGAGCTTTGTTGGGCAACCAGGAGAGGGTAAACGTTAACATCTCTAATTTGTGATCAGTAGAACTGTTGCTTCTCACTATTATAATCAACACTGGCTTCATTGTTATCAAAATGTGTGAGAAAAGGCTATTAAAACCGGAATTCCAAACCATAGGTTGTTATAACGTTAGCTAAATTGCCAGTGGCTTTATAGAGTCATAAATATATTATTTTTGTTATTCGCCTAATTGTGCCATATTTAAACATTAATTCAGTTACTTCTTTGTCCCATCATTCTCATTCAGTATCACTGGTGGGCAATGTACAGTGGATCAACAGACTACATGTTGGAGTCTACCTGGTGTGTAGTGTAAATAATGTGTAAATAGACAATAGTATTTAGACACAATTTTCTGTTGAAATGCAATAGTTTGATTCACAATGGCATTTTCTTTTGAGTTACTGTTTATAAGAACTAAAGCTTGAAATGCACTGCACTCCATTTTCTCTTCTGGGTGCTGGTGACTGTCGGGGAATGTGTGTGTTCCTGATTAACAACAAGCGGCTGGTGAATGTATTTGTTCATGATTAGAACAAGATGCTGGAACATGATGAGAAATTGTAATGGGTTATTTGAATATCTGCATCTGATCTTAAAATATTGCTGAATCTGAACAGTCCCAAAACAATGTCTTGTTTTGTTCCCAACTCTAACATTTAGAGTTTACTTTAAGTTCTGAGCAGCGGTCAGAAAATTACACAAACATCTATACTGAATGATGAGCTCTATGATTATGAAATTACTTTCACTGCAATACACACAGCACGCTTCAATAAGTAACCAGGACAAAACTATCTACCATTGCATTCTGCAGGTAGTATAGAGCAGACACCAAAAACTCACAACTGTCTTTCCATTTCATAAAAAAAACCTTTCAGTTAGATTGTTTAAATATTATGGAAGTTAGGAAAGAGTGATTCAAAACAGTTTTGTGAATATTCTAAGACTGGAGGAATTGGAAGCTGAGACCAGTAGAGCCTGAGACGTCTGTCAGAACTAGAGAAATGTAAGCACCTCTGCTAGCTGCCCTGACTTGAGCCTAATTGAGAAGCACATGGAGCAAAACAAACTATCACATAGACAGAAAAACAGGTCACTGTTACTCAAAACAAATATAATTCATTGTATAACTGCAAAGTTGACTGAGTACTCCAAAGTTATCAAACTCAATAAAACATACATTTTTAAATTTGGCACTTGAGAGTGACAGTATATGACAGAATAGCACAATTCATTGATTCGCTGTCCAAAACATCTTCAAAACTATATGGTGCGAGTCACAATTGATGAATTGTGAAGTAGCTCACCTCTGTATCTCATTCAAGAATGTCCTCTTCATTTTGGGGTGCCATCTGCATAATGTTCAGAGACAATCACACAAATTCTTCTAATCTACACAATTTCAAGTTGAAATTGTGTTTTGCTTGACTAGGTAAGTTGATTCATTTTCATTTACAGCAATGGGAGTAATTAGGTTTAACTGCTCGGGGACAGAAGGACGGAATGTGGCACCGATATAGTAGTTAGGCAGCTCACAACACATTACAGCACACACGTGAATAGTCATCAGTATGAGTAGTAGCCTAGAATTCTCTTTGTCTATCCCAGTTCTGTTTCAACACAAAACTGTGCTTTCAAATGATAAACATGGTGAAAAACTCAAACAATTCGAAAAAATGAAGGCAGAACTATATTATGTTGTGATCCAAGTTGACATTCCATTAGAATGTAATTTCCATCCATTCTGTTCTTTCTGCATGTGTGACAAAAGGAGGGATTTGTTATTGTGTTCTGCTTGAGTTTTCCTTCCTGTTATGCTTCTGTGTCTCCTATACCAAGGGGAATGTGACAGACAGACAGGCAAGCCGCAACAATGATGGTGCCTCCAGGATCTGTTCTGTATGCTGTGTCCTTCCCCTGCTCACTGGCTTCCAAAACTCAATGAATTGAAACAACCTTGTAGTTGAACACCCACTCACTCATTAAAGGAGCAATTCCTCTCTCTGGATAACTTTCTTTCTGGCTCTGGCATCTGTGTTCCTTCAGCGAACTCTTATGTTTAGCCGCACAGCCCAATCAAATAGATATCCCAGAGGATCTCAATGCCTACTTCCACACAGTACTAGAGCTAGCTGAGAAGAGAGGCGAAATGGAAAAGGACATTGCTTTTACATTTCAGTTGCTAAGAGAATTTGTTGAGTTTGTTCCGTCGATACCCTTCTGAGAAGATATTGAATTAGGTCAAATGGCTTTCGTGAACTGGCAAAAACATGACTCCTGGTGTGCTTAATGTAAGATGGGCAGTTTTCTGGCTCAGTAATGCTGGGAAATGGCATCTCTGTTTTTATACTGCCCCTGGGAATGGAATATAAAACAGAGCAATAATATCTGTTCATTTTTCTGATTTTGGTGGACAGAAAGGCTGCATTTACAGAGGCGGTCTGATCCTTTCCCCACTAATTGGTCTTTTAACCAATCACATTAGGACTTTCCATATCTTTCAGATCTGATTGCTAAAAAGACCAATTAGGGGAAAGCATATCATATTTGGTCTGCCTGTGTAAATACCTAGTGTATATTTTCACTGCTGTAAAATTTGTTTTGAGAGTGTACAGAAAGCACACCCTCATATCATCAGCTATGAGGGCGGGCCATGAACGTGGATATTAAGTACATACACACCATTCTGGAAGGGCCACACTGTGCAGGGTACCAGCGTAGTCCCACTGCATTTGATATACAGGGTAATGTCAGCATTGTAATTTAAGTCTGGTCGGCTGGCTCTAGGGAGAAGGGAAAGAGATTGCAAACCTTCCGAGGTCCCCAGCTGTGCTAGGCCAAGTCCGGGGCTAACCATGAGCATTTGAAATGCCTTTGTTTTCCCTCCGCTCCCTGGGGGAGGGAAACAGACCGCAACTCACAGACAGACGTTGGCTGCCAGATTTTTTTATTTTGTTTTATAACACAAAGACAAGAAAGTGTGTTTGTTTGTGATTTTTGAAGTAGCAGCAGAAGAAAGCAGGGGAAGTAGAAAGAGAAAAGATGTTGTTTTGGAATGTCTTAAAGTTTCATGCAGTCCCACCACACCTACACACCTGCATATCTTACAGCAGCGAAGCTCACGGAGGACTTCATGTGTTACACTACATTAGACTGGATGAGACCAGGGGGCCACAGGGTTGCAGGGGCGACAGAGGTGAAGTGTGCAGTATAAGGGCCAGATTCTACCATCCACAAGAACAGAAGACAACAGACAGCAAGCTTTGACAGGAAAACATCTAAATCCCCAAAACACACCTTCCTCAACATGTCGAGTACGCACAAACGCATGCACACACACACACACACACACAGCTCATATTGCTTGTGTGAAAGTGCAGAGCAGAATGCATGGCTGATCTAGAAGACAGGCTCCTCTGCAGGGATACAGTGGTTATAAATAAACCAGAGAGGAAGCCTTGGTAGCTTTTCTTGTACACCCCTTGCAGAGAGAGAAAGGGAAGGAGGCCTCATAAAAATTGTCTCATGAATAAGCACATGTCTACTTACATAAGGCTCAGGTCTGCGTCACAACCCTTTTAAGAATATAGTTTTAAGAGAAAGGTCCCTACACATCAGACATACCCATGGTATCATGCCCGCGATAAGAGGATGGAGAAGCGCGGTAGCACAAGATCTGTCAAATCCAAAAGCATTTTAAGGCAAATTGGCTGATTATTAAGAGGCTTAGGCAGAGCCCTGCCTAGAAGAAGCAGTGCATTCTGGTATTCAGTACAGTGGAAAGGGATTGGGTTTGAGGGCAGAGCGAACAGATGGGACAGGAACACTGAGTGTAACAACCGAGTAGAACTGGACTGAACAGCTACATCAGGGTATATTCATTCACTCTTCCCATGCCCACCTCTCCTCATCCAGTAGAATATACATGAGGGTATATTCATTCACTCTTCCCATGCCCACCTCTCCTCATCCAGTAGAATATACAAGAGGGTATATTCATTCACTCTTCCCCATGCCCACCTCCCCTCATCCAGTAGAATATACATGAGGGTATATTCATTCACCATTCCCATGCCCACCTCCCCTCATCCAGTAGAATATACATGAGGGTATATTCATTCACCATTCCCATGCCCACCTCCCCTCATCCAGTAGAATATACATGATGGTATATTCATTCAC
>JACXGJ010010742.1:0-16016 GCA_016801105.1 Esox niger
GGGGTGGAGGGACATGGGGTGGAGGGACATGGGGGTGGAGGGACATGGGGTGGAGGGACATACAGAGGGGATTATATAAAGAGGGAAGCGGAAGGAGAGAGAAGCACCAACCTAAAGACAATGAACCTAACTTCAGCCTTTTCATACTTTTAATCTATTTGGCTGACAAGGTCAACTTCAACCAAAACAACATCCGATTGACATCAGTTGGTTATCATGTTAAAATGGTATCTTATGTGAAAATCTGGTGTGTTACTTATCATAGGTCACATTGAGCATCCGGCTGCCCTTTGTGCTGTACAGACAACCGGTTTGGGCCGGTCTAAAGTGGTCCGTGTGGAAACCAGGCGTGACGGAGGTTTCATCTACAGACGTGACGCTGTCATCCTCTGTGATTTCTGTCCACCAAATGCAACACATTCAGAACATCCCAGTTCCTGGGGCCATGAAATCCTGCTGGATACGCACAACAGGAGGAATGAGAACGTAATCTGGAGTGGCGGTGGAAGGGGGATGTGACAGAAATACACTACGGGTCATGCACTTTGACCCCAACCTCCATTGGCAGAATCAGCTGACTGACAAGGCGCTGACCTTTAAGTGAGAGGTCAGTCTCTACATTTAGGTCAGATGCAGTTGCAGGTGGAACAGCAAACACGCAGCGACGAGACGTTCAGATTATTTAAATCCATATCTTTTAGCTATTATTTATGGTACATAAAGCTCTGATTGGTGGTCTCTGTTGTGTGCCTATGACTCAAAAGGGCAAATATCTACTAGAGCGACTTGATTACATCCCGTTGATCTCAGCCCCTGGGGCGCCGTGAACCTGACAGCCTACATCACCTGGACACAAATAAATTCTCCTTCAGCTTTATTGCAACGGCTGCTGCTTTTGGGTGGGGCAACCTTGCTCTATATGCCTGATGTACATTAAAAACCAAAGTGTGGGACAGTTTTCTCTGCAACACCAAAAAATATGCCCGGTTTGCATACAATCCCAAGTCACGTGTTCACATCCCTGGTACCGCTGCAATGGAAGCCCAATGGTGATTTTCTTATCTGCCTCCCGCAGAGCGGATCAAGCCGACAGCAGCAAACAAAGGTAACTGGATAAAAACCAAGTACAGTGCAATGTCAGGGTATAATTCTGCCTCCATAACCCCTCTCTCCCCTCTCACTCCCCTCTCTCCACTCTCTGTTCCCTCTATCTCCCTTCTCTCAACACTCTCTTTCTCTCTA
This sequence comes from Esox niger, assembly GCA_016801105.1. NCBI lineage: Eukaryota > Metazoa > Chordata > Actinopteri > Esociformes > Esocidae > Esox > Esox niger. The sequence goes on from JACXGJ010010742.1 coordinate 1,243, forward strand.
CATCACTCCCTGACTGTCCCAGAAAAGTATTTTAAGACTGATCCCTCAAGGCTCTAATACTGTCTACCCCAACATCAGAATGGGGGATTTTTAGAGTGCTGTAGTTGCACATCAACACATTTCCTTTTCTCTCCCTCTTACCGTCCTCCTGGATCTCAACCCATCTCTGGCCCATGTTATTCTCTCACCGTCCTCCTGGATCTCAACCCAGCTCTGGCCCATGTTATTCTCTCACCGTCCTCCTGGATCTCAACCCAGCTCTGGCCCATGTTATTCTATCCATCATATTTATATCTTGTCTCAGCTAAGATGTGTGGCTGTTGTCTTGGGGATGGGAAATAGATTTTGAATTGATCGCCTTGGTGGATAAGCGCTGTGGGGTGAAGGGGGGTAACACTGACACTCCAAAGGCAATAGACACACACAACCAACTGCACACACACACACACAAACACACAAACACCCACACTCTGGGGATTTGATTATACCTGAAAGGAAACCAGGTATGGCCATGACACTTCAACACTGTTATTTAATGTAACAATACGATACATTTGACTCCCTAAACTGGTGGGATGCAAGGAATACATTCGGGGGGGGGTAATGCCGGGGGGGTAATGCCGGGGGGGTAACGCCGGGGTGGGTAACGTCGGGGGGGGTAACGTCGGGGGGGGTAACGTCGGGGGTAATCTCAGGGAATGATGTGAAGGAATAAATTGAAGGAACAGTGTCAGGGAATAATTTTAGGGAATATGTCAATGTATCATTTCTGGGAATTATGTCAGGGAATGTCATCCCGTGGCAGGCGAAGACTACTTTACATCAAAACTCAGACTACTACCGTTCCATGGAACACCGTCCGTCCGTGGATCCAGGCAGCGCTCCAAGGGCCCAGATTCCTGGACAAACATCTTATAATAAACTGACCATCTGATAACCAAGTTTGTGGAGGCTCAAACTGCTTTTTACAAGTCAATTGGACCCAGAATGTGTTTCCAGCTGGCATTAGACCACGTCACTACTGTTCTCAAACTATATTCTAATCACGAAATGACTGCATCTTCAGTTCAGACAAGACGTTGGAGAAGAGAACCTATATTCCTCTTACATCTTGGTTTCTCAATGACATTCAGAATTCCAAAAGTTAGATTTTGAGCTTGTCTGATCACAAGTCATTGATCACAATGATGCACGTGATGGATCCTATCCTAATGCTTTGTATGAGATTACAAAAACTCCATCAAAGTAATCATACCTGCTTTGTTCTGATTATCATGTTGGACAGGTGACAGATTACATCCAGGAAGGAATCAGATCTCTGCTCATAACAGGGAGTAATCTTTAATCTCCACACAGATGATCTCTAGCCAGAAGGACTGCATGTAGGATGGAATAGTGACTCTCTACGTCGCATGTTTTCGGACAGCTTTAACAGTGGGTTTTCCGTGAAGCCGACGCAGTGAAACAAATAAACCTGGCGTGTCACTTGAGCAGGGAAAACAAAGGATTCTGGGGGATAATGCGACATGTGGCATTGGTGGATGGGCAGAGAGCCAGCAATGTGACTGTTTATAAATCACTTGACCAGTGTTTTCCCAAACTACTGTCATGTGACAGGTGAGAGTGTGTCACGAGGTCATACGGCAGGAGAAGCCAGAGGAGACCCCAAGAAGCTGAGTAAGAACTCCCATTCTCCTTATTCACCTTCCTCTATAGATCAACGCTGTTTCTCCTGGACCATTATCTATATGGATGTGAAATGGTAGCAGCATGGTTCACATTATTAGCAATTATGTAGAATGGATGTTTAAACATTTACAACTGAAATTTAATTGTTCCACTTCCATCGCTCTACCCTCTCTGCTCAACCCCTGCGTTTGGTTTGTTATAAATACCGTCTCTGGCGGTGAATGGCCGGAGTCCAACCAAGAAGTAGGCCAAACTCTTAGACACGGTGCCAGTTAACGGCGGTGTGAATTAAACGCACCAGAGTCCTGCAGCCACGCCCCCTTTGCTTTAGAACACAGAATCGGAATCTCAGCATCACAACATTGAGCTGAGGTTCCAGAACCCAAGGGTTGAGCCAGGGTTCCGGAACCCAAGGGTTGAGCCAGGGTTCCGGAACCCAAGGGTTGAGCCAGGGTTCCGGAACCTGATGTGTTCATTGTCTGATTGGGAGCAGCTGCCAGCTACTCATGTGGGTTGGGAGCATGTAAAAGCTTGGTTTGGACTTGATTTAAAAATAAATGATTATACAGGACACACCTGCCGAGCCAAAAAACACCCAAGGAAGTTCACCAACTCGCAGACACATTACAAAATGGGCCCTTTTATTTTTAACATTGAATTGACTATGAAAAGATTACTTTGAAGTATCATGCAACAGACTATAAAGAGGAAAAGGTGTGTCGTCTGGATCTTAAGGATTTTGGGCAATAGCCAGCCGGGCTAGTAGGCCAAAATTTCCATTAGCCCGGGTAAAATGTTACTAGCCCTGTTTGTAAAATTATTTACAGTGTGAACAGGGCTAGTGGTTTAAATGGATGTTTTCTATATATTTTTTCAGTATTCATGTCATAGTAGTCTGTGCACAATATTATATGAATCCTCTTACAATGAGAAAAAAGTTTTTTAACTGTGAGTCACCCAAAAATATCCAACCAAGTGTAATTAGCAAAATAAAATATATTATTTAAATAATGGATACAAAAGTATTCACTCAAACGTAGGCTGCATTCAAGATTATGTAACGTTCACTTAACATTCAATGAACGTTAACGGCAGCTGGTAGGCTAATGAACGTGATATTACTACTGATGGTATTTAATAGTGATCATGACAAATATGTATAAAACACACTAACAGGTTGCTTACTTTCAGTCTACTGAACGCATCCTTTCTGTTTTGGCGCTAAACTATTTCTAAAATGATTGACGTGTTTCATGGCTTGTACAGAGACAAAGATATATGAATAAAATACCGCTACAGCTACAGTGACCCAGGGGGCAGGGCTTAGCGAAGGTTCCGATTCTTCATTTCAAGGCGAGCCTAACAGACTGGTTATGAGCCTCATAATACGAGGGCTGATGTCTCATTACCTTCAGTCACCACATTTAAAACTCCATCAAGTAAAGCGGCAAAAGTTCACTCGGCCGACAGACTAGTGGTTCTAGAATGAGACTCGCCCGAAATGTAATCTACATGCCCAAGGCGAGCGGGCGAGCTTCATTTCCAGACCTGTGTGTCATACTAGTCAGGTGTGTTGTTTTCCTCCTGAGTTGTGGCTCAGTTGAGGGAGAGTGGTCTTATGGACACATCCCATAATTGACCTCAAGGCATTATTCAGGCCCATAGTGACCTCTGACCCCTGGCTCAATGAGTGAGGTCAGGCCTATTGATCCCCAGTTCCCACATCTCCGTATATATGCTCAAACAGCCTGGATGGCAGAATAATCTCCCTATGTAGGACCTCTCCCTCTGTTTCAGTGCATACTAATGAGGAATGAGGGCCAGCTAACCTCAGAGGGGTCATAAATATCTGGGTGTCATGGTAACAGGAATCCCACCCCACGACCACCTTCCAGAACTGGGCTCATGCCCCAGTTTTGACCACGTCCACACTGTCGCCCTGGGAACAGTTACTCCTGAAGTTGCACCTCATTTGAGTCAGATAAAGGGATGAATGATCTGGTACTCTGAGGGTTCATTCTGGGTGTGTGGGCACACTGGGTGCTTATGTTTTGCATCAACAATGACATTTGGTCATCAAGGCGGAGATAAATTAGTGAACACTTCGATTCCTCCCCTGCAGGTCCCTTCGTGTTACTCTTTCGGACAGGTGTGAGGTCACTTCCTTTGAATCAGGAAGTGCAGAGTAACTCAGCGGACACGCCCTCTCCCTATGGGTGCTGTGTGTGAAGCGACTGGCCTGCTTTTTACACTTGTTCTGTTGACAAGGGCCTTGTGACCTCAAAGAAGTGCTATATTTACTACAGGAATGCATTTCCAGACTGGTGTAGGAGTAGGATAGAGAAAAATAGCCAAAACCCCACAAAAAAAGCCCTAAATCTGGAGGGATTACATCACTTCATAAAATATAGGAAGTGAAGGTTGAGGGTCATTATTACTATCGTAAGGTCATGGGTCAGGTTACCTGCCAAATAATTCACCCATGACATATTTTCAGTCACTATACCTAAAGTATAGCAATATGGATATAATTTATTTCTACATTATTTTCTCAGCTCACTTGCCTTTTGTCCAAATTGCTTCTTTTTTGGTTCTTAGTGAACTTTCTTGCTCCAAAATATGTCAAGCACAGGTTTTGCCCTGGCAGGCAGCTACAGCTAAAGATACAAACGTGAAAGGTGAGGTAGCATGTTCTATGTTAGGTCTAGTCTATGAGATCAAGCCGATGAACCCTGACCTTTCAGATTCTATTTTGATTTTCTCATCTTCCACTTGCCAAGGCTATAATTCATACACTTAGCATTAGCTAAGGAGTCAGACGAAGTTTCTGATTAATGTTCTTATCTAAGTCAATGGAAAGACAGAACAATCTCATAAACTGTAGACCAATTATAGCCTGTTCCCGACCACATATACCAAAGTAAATTAGATAATCATGCAGTAAAAGCTGCAGTGATTTTCACTTTGTCAACATTAAAAAACAACTTGTAGTTCAATAGTGAACTAAAAGTAGAATATAAAAAAATATATCATTTCTATGAAATGAAAAACAATACATTTGGGGATCTTTGTGGTATTGTTTTGACTATTCTGAGGTTATTACGGGGTCCGTACCAGCCATAACAAAATGTTTCTCGCCCTCGGTGAAAATATGATATATTGGATATTTATAAACTTAACGCGAACTGATCGTTGCTTGCGGTCATTAGAGATAAGACAATTCTTCTGTCTTATCAGCGTAAAGGTGGATCGATAAATTGTTCTGTTTTGAAACGATAAGGGAGCCATTTTTACCGTTGCATCTCTTGACTCGATGTCGACAACGCATAGGTAATTTCAGACAACTAATTATAGACAACTAGGTAATTATAACTTCACAGGACTGAAGCCTGGTAATGCGAATAACAGTTCAGCCAATAAGAATTAAGCAATGCCCTGTCATCACTCAGCATTTCCTCGAGATATCGACTTGCACTAGGCGTTATGGCATCTGTCGGTGTAGCAAAACTTTAGAAAGGTGTTTAAGCTCCGATTGGATATGGAATAACTAAACGAAGCACACCAGCATATATTGCTATTGATTCGAGAACACCTGGACATTTGGGTAAATGCTTGCTGATCCAGAGCAGCCGTATTTTATTGGCGAGCGCTCTGACATTCCTGTCTATTCAACAGTTTTTTTCCTCGCCATCTCGCTCATCCAGGTGAGTTATTTCTTTCAGTGGTTTGGGACTTGCTCCACTTTCGGTCGACTCCAATTTATGATCTATTGCCCACACGCTTGCTTGGAGCATTTGGACCAGACTACTTTTGATTAATTCCTGATTAGACAACTAATCATGTAAGATGTGTGATAAATCTGGACTGCCATATTAATGTCAATGATATTCGGCATAATTATCGTATTTTGGATGCTGTTCTTTTGGTGAATGTCGCTTGCGTTTATACCACTATATCTCGACAGTCTTATTTCCTTGTTACTAACTGGATGATTACAGTTTATTTGAAGAACGTATTGCTACGCAGTTGATGTCATCAAACTTAGTTCGTAAACACCAGCACACAACAAGCAAAACATTCATTTTGTGCTTCTCAATTCTGCGTAATCTGCAGAACGGTCACTCTTTTTTCGTACTAATCTACAGTACTGTACTTTTTTCGTACTAAACTACGTACCATCCAACGCGCGCGTTCAGCGTAACGGAGAACGGAAGATCACTTGTAAACAAATTGTGGTCTTGCCCTAAACATTCGTTTTCTCAGACATAATATAGCAGATTCAGCTGTGCTAATCTTCGTGATGGAATACAGCGCTCACTTTGTGGATCCTGTTGATCTGCGTGCTATGATGTGCAGCTCGTGAATTGCCCAGGAGGAACGCGTGTGAAATAGAATAGTCGTTATAGGCTACAACAAAACCTGCTTGCGTTTGTTGTAGAAGATGTAATTTGCGCATCCCCTACGTGTAGAAGGCATCCTTGATGTAATCTTAATTTGATGCCCTTTCCGTTTTTCCTGTGACGTCGACTGACACCCGCTCCGCTGGAAGCCTTGCGCTCATTTTCTTCGCTTTTTTCTCAGTTCCTTTGTCAGAACCGAGAGGGTCGTGATTTTTGTATGCAACATAGCGGGATTCTTGGTGGAAGCGTTTTTCTTTATCAATGTGCATTGATGTAGCAGGAAACGTGGAGGAGATAAGGTAAGAAAAGCTAATATTCAAACGATTCAAACGCTTTGATGGGGACGATCCATGGAGACCATGGTGTTTTTTGCCAATTCTCCAGATGCGCTTTTGTGAACTCATCTGTGTAGGCATTGTGAGTAGACTGAATATACACATAACTCGAAACGTCCGTTGATAGTTCGCGATATAAATGGAATCATATGACCCACAGGTTTGCCTCGTTTGCGGTCATCTCTTGACACAACTTTCACCAAATTGGAATCTCGGAGAGTAATTGCATTGTTTTCTGCTTGTCTCACAGAACACTTATCTCAGCACCTGGTATCTCTGGAAAGGATTTCATTGAAGAAACTGTCTGCAAGAGATTAAAAGGATTTCCATTCTTGTCTAAATCGGGAATTACACATCCAAACTGGGATCTATGAGCGGAAAAGTGGCGAAGCCCAAAGAAGATAGGGATGCTTCCAAGGGTAAGAGCCGAGCTTCCCAATGAACAACACTGCTCTTAAATCAACGGTTTAAAGCGACGGCGCGTTCATTCATCTCGCACACGTCCCTGAAAACAATAGTAGGCCCACGAGCCTACTTAATGGCGCGGCACCAAGACCAGATGTGGCTTTATGGCTACAGACCAGACCACTACCCATCTATTATTAGCACGTTATAACCTAATTATTGCGCATGTACCCTAGCGTATAGTCTATATTGATTTCATAATTTAAATGATCTGTACAAATATCCAAATTATTTGGCTAGTTTATACACATTCCAGAACCGTAGTGAAAGCATCTGTGTATTTCAGAGAGTGTTAGCTATGTTAATGAAGAATGGTCGTGCTGTCGCTTTAACGCTTAACGTGGTGGCGGTGAAGAACGGTGTCACTGGCATCCTGTTGAAAATGTCCCCTTGTCCTTCTTGCTTACACCTTTTACCCAGGTTTGCATTTACCCAGCTTTCAACATCACATCCTAATCATACACACAGGTGTTCAATGCTAAGGGATGAGGTGGGCGCACTATTTGCTATGGTACTGTAGCTGGTGCACTAATGACCCATTGCATAAAAATCACACTGTATGACTCTAGAACAGCCTCGCTAGCCTGGGTGGCAGGCTCTTCACCTCACGTTTCACTTAAGCTAAAGAGATACATTCGACACACGGGGAACGTAAGCTAAGGGGCCTGGTACCCAGGCTACAGTCTCGCTCGGTGTGGGGATATAAACTGGCGAACCATTGCCATGGAGACAAAGGGGAGGCAGGGTTGCCGGAGAAACCTCAGCGAGATTAATTGATGTGCTCGCTCTCTACTGAGTTCGTGCAGACCTTTTGCTCGCTGGCACGCACACGCTTTTATCCCTTTGTTTCGATGATTGCGTATTTTGTCAATTGAGGCTATCAATGACAAGGCAACCAATCAAAACAGAATATATCCAATAGCAAACCATAAACTGGCCAATAGGCAGCCAGTGTGGAGTCATATCCAATTACATTTGTAATTATTCGTGGATAAATCTGCTTTATATTAGCATAATCAATCTACCAATAGCCTATTGATGCATTAGCTGGAATATTTGTCAATCTGCTTATTGACATTTATTATGATTAAGAAACTATTATATTGGAATTTGAACCACTGGCTGCTTGGTTGTTTTGAGTTAACCTTTTTTTAAATAAATTTATATTGGCCCTGAACATTTAAATGCAGATAAAATCTGCTGAGCTCAATTATATTGTGGTTTGTTACAATGCATGTCTTAGACAATATTCCAAACATGTTATTTGAAAAATGTTTCCTGCTCCAGCAATGAGTGTGGATCCTGTTTTTCTTGTCTTCTCACGATTCTGTTCCTTTTGTATTCTGAGCACTGCTTTATTACCTGCTTGGTAAAGTGGACTTGTCGTCAAATTCAGCTGACTTGTGCATGCTTTCATCTATTGAGATGTTTTCACCTCAGTTCTCATTGCTCTCTCTACTGTACATCACTGGGTCTGCAATCCGTCCCACACAGAGTCAACATCATAATATAGAAATGTTCATCAGAGGTTGAATGGTCAACAGAGGTCTTAATCAACTTTGTTTAAGCTTTAGTCACTAACCAGCTATTCTATGTGAATGAGCTGCCATGCGTGTACAGCATTGCAATGGAGTTAAGCCTTTGGATCAATTCAACTTATATTTTTAAGCAAAATAAAGGATTGACGGAAGGGATTTAACCCGGAAAATAATGGACTGGAATTTGAGGATTATAAGCCCTCTGCCGCTTAACATTTGTACAAAATGTTAGGAAATCTCACCCAACTCTTTTTGGCATTTTTAATGGCCATTATACTGTCAGCAGCCCGGTATTGCATTTGAAATGTAAAGGTAATTTTCGACTGAGACGACACTGTGCAGTGCCTCATTTTAATGCAATTGCTTTCATGTAAAGACAGGAGCATTGCTTTCATATATACACTGTGTGGTAATGCATTTCTTCCATGGCAAGGATTGTACCCAGTCCGAAAGAAAGAGCAGGGTCAGAATCCCTTTGTGAGTAAGTAGCGGGATGGTAATAGAATAGAGGAATCAGGAGAAGGCCGATCTATTCTCCGTGAAAGGCCATGCTTCACCGCTCCTTATGATATGAGCACATTCTGTGCCAGTACATTGGATTACAGAATGGCAGAGCGAGAGAAAGAGAGAGAACAGTGTTGTAAGGATTCAGCTGCCCTCCGAAACCACGGTGGTCAGATCAGTTTGTGTTAGCCTCCCTTCGCCCTGGGCTGCCTGAGTTGTCCAGACAAAGTGATGTGTCAAAGCACTGTGACGTACCGGCTCAACGTCCCGGCCTCAGCACCAGCCTCCCGAATCCTCCCGAAGCCGGGGAAATGGTCTGGATCAAACCCCGGGAAATCAACTGGATCAAACCCTGGGAAATCAACTGGAGCAAACCCTGGGAAATCAACTGGATCAAAGCCTGTTTACACACAGCTGTCATGTTGATGTTTGTCGACACTTTTTGCCAGTCTTTGGCGGTTCTCAGTGTTTGTGTGTGTCTTCGTGTGGGTTATTGTACGGGTTGTTTTTGGGTTCTTTGTGGCCCAGGAAAGAGTACTTGGTACTAGGCTGCTTCCGGGCCTTCGTTTCCATCCACTCTTTAGCTCCTGTTCTGGGTCTGTCAGCACCAGATGGTGGATTGATGATTGCCTCTGGGCCTGTCCAACCAAGCCCAAGCCAAGACAGAAGTCTCACATATTTGCCACAAAATGAATTCATGTCAGCGTGTCCAGCTGCGCTGGACGATCAGTGGATCTGTAGAGGTGCAGGCGGTTGGAATGACTGTTTCATTAATCACGGAGGAGTCTGTCTGCTTTACCCCGTGCTGGTCTTTTTTCAACACTCAGCCTATAGTTACATTACAGTCCTTTAATCTAGCAGCTGATCGCCTGGGTGGCTTTGATTTCAGCAAACACAAAAGAGCAGATTCAAAGGGTGCAATTTTTTTAATATCCCCACGTCTAGCTGGTGTTATGTTATCCACTTAACGTTACTCTTGGGTGATGTAACGGAGCTAACCAGTCGCTGACTGCTGATGTAAATAGGGATTTATGAAGTACATTTTTCTGATTGCTGGGAAAAAGGAGAAATGATCCTTTCTGCATTGAAAGCTACACCATTAAGCTGATAGTATGGCACTCAGTTCTAAAGTACTTATTTAACCTAGATATGGGCTAGGATTTGCCATGCAACTCACGAAATGTCGTCACAATTCTGCAGTCCGGTGCCAGTATGATGTGCATAAGCATTAGTTATCGTTTTCCATGTCATGTAACTTCATATTTGCATTTTTCTGGGATTTTACTGTTGCAAAGATACTAGTCACTGTATGTCTGTTGCTGAGGTACATTGAGAAATAGTTCAGTCACAGATATGTAGGTTCTGAAATCCTGTTGTCTTTCCCTGTAGTAAAACATGAGGCCAAATTATAGAAATAGAAATATCTAAGTTTGGGAACAACAGGGAGTAGTTAACTAATGGTTGATTAAATATTTTTCAAAATATCCTTCCCCTGGCATTTTGCAGCGTATTTGTATCCTGAATTGTGTGTCTTTATAGGTCGTAATAATAAATTGGAAATTGTTAAAACCGCTAAACAAGAAAGGCATTGCCACCCCATTTATAGTGGTGCCCCAAATTGTGTGCTCGCCCCCAAGATTGGGAACCCCTAGTCCAGGTAGAATAAAGGGGAAAATGTGTTGGTTGCACCAGGACAGAATACCCCAGTGGACGTCTTTCTCTTTGCTGATGCAGATTTGGCTTTTCCCCCCTTGGGGGGTTAGCTCTCTGCCACGCATGGGAGACCTGCCACATGACATCACAGTGTACCACCCTGACAAGTGTAAGACCGTTAGAGAACCTGTCTTTCCAGTTTCCTGTTGTGCCCACAATGGCTGGGCGTCTGTCTGTCTCTTTGTCCTGCTTTGTCCCAAGCCATCAGAGGACTGCAAGAACCCAAAGGCATGTAGACAAATAGTTACATGATTTAATATTGTCAATGCATTTTAAAATGTAATGTAAATCAATTCGATTTTATTCATAAAATTATCTGGTTGTGCCAAAGATTGCGTCACCCATGTTGTTGGACAAAATATTTTCAAAGGTGAGTAAAAGAAATGACAACCACACGAGAACTGCATCTCAGTACTTTTATCGTAGAACAGCAGAAAGGCATCACCACGCGGTCACAAACACTGACCGGACCCCATAACCCATGAGGTGCAGGTGTTAAACCGGGAACATAAATAGCCACATCATCTCCGACTGGCAGTCGGTCCACCGGCGAGGTGGAGGGTTGGAGAGGGTGCCCAGTGCCACGCGGTGCAGCCGTCACACCTAGGGTGCCAATAATTATTTGGGCGACTGTACTACAATATGTATGGATGCCCTGTAAAAGAGCTGAAACCGCAGAACTTTTTTAGTATTCCAGTAGAGGGTTAGTGACCAGAGATGGACCTTATTTGGTATTTAAGCTGCTTTTTAGTATTTTATAATCTTAATTTCACTGGCCTGAAATGCTATTGAACATGTTTCATGGCAACATTCAGTACTTTTGAGGTCTGTATTTTGTATTTCTCAGCAGTCCTGTTTCACATTAGCATCTGAATCATTTACAGTCAAGAGGGATTTTTCATCCGTTCAATCAGCCTCAATAGATAAACAACAACAGATTACTGTCATATTAAATAGAAACTGAAATAAAACAATACTGGCAAATGAATGCAGTTGTGAATGTAACTTGTATGTCAAAGGAAAGTATGATTTAACTGATGGTTCTGTGAAAAATGTTTTCTGTGATATTTTTTCTTCTGTGATAACTTGGCACATTTGTTTCAGTGACTGTGGGTTTTTCTCATTCCATTCATTCATGAGCAGCTAAAACAGTGCAGAAATAAACCCACACTGGCTGCAGAAGACCCAGTTCCCCTGTGATGCCATCATTGTGTGGCTGAGGCCAGTGACCTGCCTTTAAAATCCCCAGAATTCCTGGGTTTTATGATGGGTCAGCCAAGCAGCCCGGGCTAATCCTGAAAGCCGCGTGTTTTATGAGGTGAACAGGTTTTGTGTAGCGCCGGCCTTCTGGGCTCTCACTGGTCTAAACCCTCACTGGTATGAACCACGCCTGGTATGAACTCTAACTGGTCTGAACCCTCACTGGTCTGAACCCTCACTGGGCTGAACCCTCACTGGGCTGAACCCTCACTGGGCAGAACCACGCCTGGTCTGAACTCTAACTGGTCTGAACCCTCACTGGTCTGAACCCTCACTGGGCTGAACCCTCACTGGGCAGAACCACGCCTGGTCTGAACCACGCCTGGTCTGAACCCTCACTGGTCTAAACCCTCACTGGTCTGAACCACGCCTGGTCTGAACCCTCACTGGTCTGAACCCTCACTGGTCTGAACCCTCACTGGGCTGAACCCTCACTGGGCAGAACCACGCCTGGTCTGAACCACACCTGGTCTGAACCACGCCTGGTCTGAACCCTCACTGGGCTGAACCCTCACTGGGCAGAACCATGCCTGGTCTGAACTCCAACTGGTCTGAACCACGCCTGGTCTGAACCACGCCTGGTCTGAACCCTCACTGGGCTGAACCCTCACTGGTCTGAACCCTCACTGGTCTGAACCCTCACTGGGCTGAACCATCACTGGGCAGAACCACGCCAGTTTGCTCTGAGGTTCCTGTCCCTCCCATTTCCCATCTCGCTCTCTTCTTCATTTCCTCTCTTTTTATCACCATTCCTCCCACTACCTTTTCCTACATGACCCTGACCCCTGACCTCTGGTCTGCCGCTACTTTGTCGGGATGCTTTAATTCTCATTAATGAACCGGCTGGCAGAGAAACCCAGCCTTCCTGACAGTTCTCAGCACCCATTTCCAGATGTTTAGATGCTCCCACTGCTCTAATGGGAGTTAGGAGTCGTCAGTGTGGATTTGACTCAAACGAGACGAGTCGTGATGAACTACAGGTTGAAACAAGCCAGGCTTGAAGGTGCTTAAGTGATTATCTGTAAAGATCGAATCTGGCTTTGGATGCGAGTCATTTGTCCATGTCATGCTGTGTGTTCGGGAGGCTGATTTGAATGCCTGTATTTATATGTATCCGAGTTCTCTCTTTCATCAAAGCGACGGCTCAAAGGATCGCAGGACATCGCTGCTGTAGGTACGGGATTATGTATCGATTTGGGATGTTTGGATTAGAGTGGGGATTGGATTGTTGTAGATACACTGTTTTATTTTCTGTCATCATAAGATAATCCTCCAGAATTGCGGTTCCGTGTGTCTAACAGTACCGATGACAATGACCTCTTTACTCAGAGATGGGAAATAATATCTCAGAGTACACGTCCCTTCATGTGTAATGCATTGTGGGTGTTTTACATTTTTATACTGACCCATAAGCTCCACACTGTCTCTTCTGCCGTCCAGTGTCATAGACGCCTCTGTTTGGGTTCGGCTGTCCCCCTGGTGAGGGTTTGATGGAGACAGACACAACCTGACCAAGTCCCAATTTCAGAAAACAGACTGAGCCAAATCCCTAAAGATCAGGTGGTATTTCTGACTTGCCTATAATTACAAAATCACACTGAACATGTCAGCAAAAAATTTCCCCTCATGGGTAAGCTAGCCTGAAATAGGTTTTCTTTAGATCCCACAAAGGAGGAGCTGTGACTAAGAGTAGCCTGGTACAGTGTCTCTGCTCTCCGCCTGGGGACACCGAACCAAAGCCCGGTTCTCGCTCAATGCGTCCCTCAGTAACACCTCTAGCAGGTCTGTAACTCTCCTTATAATACTGGGCCTCCAGGAAACTCAGGGGATCAAATGTTTGGAGCTGGAGGACAGTGAAGAGCTCAGAAGACTGAGGGACTGTGTATCAGCTCTGACTCATGTAGTGGACAATTTAACAATGTGTGAATGAGTGACTAGCAGTAACTAACTGTGTGAATCTCTTTATATGTAGTTGCCTGTGTAGATTTATAGTACACGTGTTGTTGTAGTGTTGTCCTATTCAAAGCTGACAAGCATTTTAAATCACTGCTGGATCTGTTTTGTAAAAGCACTTTGTGACAACTGCTGATGTAAAAAGGGCTTTATAAAATAAAATTGATTGATTGAAATTTGAATAGAACCGGGCCTTCTGTGGGACCGAGACATGTAGAATCCCTCCCTCTGGCATGCTATCGTCAGGATCTGTGAATGCCCAATATGTTTGTTTTTTAAATATATCTTTTGGGGAATTTGTACTCTACTATTGGATAGCGACTGTGGGCAAAGCGTTCTTGCTGAAAGAGCAGTGGGCCGAATTCAAACACATGCTGCAGTTGCACATGTGCTCTGAGATCACTGGACCCAGGCACAACTAACGGTCTGAATCTCACTGTGAGGAGCAGCTGCAACACCCTTGGCTAGCACTGCAGCTATACCTATACGTATTCATATTTACCAATATCTACACAGATTTACCTACCTGGATATAAAAAGTCCACACACCCTTGTTAAAGTCCCAGGTTTTTGTGATGTAAAAGAACGAGACAAAGAAATCATGTGAGAACTTTTAATGTGACCTATAACGTGAGCAAGTTAGTTAAAAACAAACTAAAATCTTCGAGGGGGAAAAATGAAAAATAAAAACCTGTGCTTCAAGGTGTATTTGTCGGATGCACAAAACAACACAGAATCATCCTGCACAATGAAATTCTGGTGACATGGCACTCTGATTCCCATGAATGGAAGAGCCACCTCTGATTCCCATGAATGGAAGAGCCACCTCTGATTCCCATGAATGGAAGAGCCACCTCTGATTCCCATGAATGGAAGGGCCACCTCTGATTCCCATGAATGGAAGAGCCACCTCTGAT
>JACXGJ010010743.1:0-21343 GCA_016801105.1 Esox niger
ACAACCTGACGATGAGGGAGGCAGAGTCTTTGGTGAACCATGTCATAAATAACAACCTGACGATGAGGGAGGCAGAGAGTCTTTGGTGAACCATGTCATAAATAACAACCTGACGATGAGGGAAGCAGAGAGTCTTTGGTGAACCATGTCATCAATCACAAACTGACGATGAGGGAGGCAGAGAGTTTTTGGTGAACCATGTAATAAATCACAACCTGACGATGAGGGAGACAGAGTCTTTGGTGAACCATGTCATCAATCACAACCTGACGATGAGGGAGGCAGAGAGTCTTTGGTGAACCATGTCATAAATCACAACCTGACGATGAGGGAGGCAGAGTCTTTGGTGAACCATGTCATAAATAACAACCCGATGATGAGGGAGGCAGAGAGTCTTTGGTGAACCATGTCATAAATAACAACCCGATGATGAGGGAGGCAGAGAGTCTTTGGTGAACCATGTCATAAATCACAACCTGACGATGAGGAAGGCAGAGTCCAGCCCAACCTGAGTCACTACATTGTTGCATCCATAACATGGACATTCATACTGGAGAACAGGGAGGTTCTCAACTTTCTAAACTAGCCTGTACCGATGTAATTGCTGCACATTATTCTGCATCTCAGTACAATTCATTGTAGTCCTACAATATGAGTTCTATGCTCCTAAGTGAAGAAAAAAACGAGGTATAGTGCTGTCAATTCCATGTACTACAGTGTTGATGTTACTGTGTGCACTATGACAGTACAGTATGGGAAAAGAACCAATGACATAATTTTCTACAGAACTGCCAGACGACCTCATGAGGGTGAAAGGCAACGTCTGCTCACCCATGAACTGGCACTGTCCATTGTCAGTGCCTCACCAACCACAGTAACTTCAGTTGTATACTTGCCCGCCACTCCCCATTTCTCACTCCAATTGAGGAATTATTTTGGGCTTGGCATTGGAGAGTGTCTGACCACCAACCACATGTCCTCTTGGCTCTTCTACAAGCAATAGAAGAGGCGGAAGACATTGAGGTCGGGTCACTCCAGGGTTGGATACAGGACACAAGGCAACGTTTACCCTGTTGCTTAGACAGGGATGACATTGCCTGTGATGTGGATGAGGTGATGTGGCCAGACCATAACTGAAGGCGGATTCCAAGAATCATCCACCCCATCCCTTACAAAACTATTATTGCACTGTAAATGTACTGTTATTATTTTTGTTTCTGGGAGTTTACAGTAAAATGTTATATAGATTACTGTACTGTAATTCTACTGTTGGTTGTGTGTTTTTGTTTTTGTAAAAACCTGAAATGGCGAAAAAATAACCTGCATATATATTTTTTTCTGAACCATTCCTATTTTTTGGTTCATTGAAATGTGAGTAGATGTATTGTACTGGACTACCTTTCACAAAAGCCTGTATGAGTAAATTGTGAAGGTATACAAAGTACTAAAGAAGACAGTGTTTTGTATAAAGAACATCAGTGTGTTGTTGCTGCATTGAATAACTAATTCAAATGCTGCATGTGTATCATTCTGTTGCAAAAATGACATTTGGAAAAAGGATTGTTAGGTTTTCATTGCAGTTTCATTTTGACATAGAAGTGAGATTTATATCTGCAAGTGTTCTGTCTTATTTAGCTTGTGTGTAGAACTTTGGCACAGTGAGCCAAATTCCACGACAAGTGTGTAAGCATTTGCAAAAAACTGTAATTAAAATAATAAAGACATAAAAAAACGATGTTATTTATAACTCGTCGATATTTTAAGTGCTAAGCACTGCAGTAATGGGCACAACCAGCCCCAGAATCAACTGTTTTCATTAAGTAATTACTGTAAGTACATGGTTAGAAAAGGCCAAATGGTTTTGTGGGCAGATTCATTACTCACCACAACACATGTACATTCCAATAAAACTACTTCATAAAGTCCACTCACCTGTAGCAGCACTCATGCATCTAGCAAACACTTTCTGGGTCAGAATTCATTCAGGCTGACTCACTCTCGGACCGAGAAAGTTAGGTTTCTAACTGAATAACACAAAATCAAGAATGCCTTCGTAAAAATATATTTTCAGCTTCCAACAAAATATAAACACGTACTTTGGTACTAGATATTTTGCTTTAAAATAAAAACAAGTACTAGGTCCTTTCTTCTAATAAAGCCAATGTACACACAAGACGTTAGATGTTGGAGTACATATGTGGAGAAACTTTGAGTCATTGTCAGAGGTCTAGGGTCCATTTGACCAAGAACATTTAATATAGGACAAGTCCTCAAAGAATAACACAAAACTCATAATAATGCATACAGAACAGAAAAAGTACAGAACACAATAAATCCATAACAAAGAGAGATGAGGTCCCGAATAAGCCAGCTGGTTTGGGGCCTCTGTTCTCAAACACAAACAGACCCCACAGAGCCCCAGGACAGCAACCAGAATAATGATAAAACAAAAAGAGAACTGTTAGGCATACAAGAAAGAAACACCCAAAACATGTCTAGCTTGGAAAGCAACCCTAAAACTGAGCACACAGACGCAAAATACCTGACCACTGTGACTGATCCAAAATTAAAGAAAAACTCTGACTGTGTACAGTCAGTCAGTCAGTGAGTATGGCACTGCCATCGGAAGAACTGGCTTCTGAGAGATGACGAGCTAAATTCATCCAGTCCGAAGAATTAGAGGTAAAATGGAGTTGCACTTCTTAACCTACTGTCAAACTGACATTCTGACCACATCAGAGGAACATTTCCCAAAGAATATACAGATCCCAAAAAACGATGCAGGATTGATAAACGTTGTGCAATCACAGCAGAAATATTCATTATCTGTTCTCATGAGAAAAGGGCACCCAGTGGAGCTACAGAGACACAAGGTCTGAGGTTAAAGGTGAGTACGGACGTATCCTTTTTCTCACAGACGCATGCATATACATATAAACACACACACACACACACACACACACACACGCATCTAAATGTAACCCACTAGCAGACCCACGCACACGCATACACAAATATGCACCTACATATGAACACACAAGCAGAAAGATAATAATAATAACACACACATACACACACACAGATTGAGATTGCGGTTAAAAGCTAGGTTTATAGTAAGGGTCTGCGGCGGTGCCTAAATCAACCTCAACCAACTCTCCCTGCCCTGGCAGCACTGACAGGGAAGTGCAGGGGACGTTAGGGGTGTGGAGGATGTGAGGGAGGGGTGGAGACTTCAAGGGACAGGACCTCAATAGACGTTGGGATGGAATTTTCCTCTGACTGATCCTCTTTGTATTCTAACCTTGTATCCTCTGAAACAATTAATCGCACACTCAATATTACAAGGTGTTCTCGTTCCTTTAGGGAGTATCGTGTCTCTGTTTTTAGAACGCCTGCTGAAGGAAGTCTACTCATGTCTCTCTAGAGAATGCCACCCATTCGCGTGTGATGTGTTCTTCTCTTTGCACTGAATGTTTTTTTCTGAAATACATTTTGAGTAGATTTCTGTTGAGGCTCAACTGATAATCACACCATCTATAATACTTGGAGATGAGGAGCTGCTTGCTGGGGTGAAGGGTTAGGATAAGGGTTTGCAAATAGTTGAAATGTAACTGACAGTTTGTTGAGCATCTTAAAATGGGTAATCAAAAATCTCTCCAAATAAAATGTTACCAGATAATACTATAGCAACAGTGCAAGAGAGCAAACTGGCTCATTGCGGGGACACAATGTTGAACACAATGCTTAATGGTGTCTCGGCTAAAAATTCTAACTTTGCGTGATGTTAATGAGCGACATAATTATCTACATTTGAGATGAAGAATTTTATGACCGTTTTTATGAAGTAGTAGGATGGCTTGGGGTTAAACGCCTCCCTGGGAATAAACACCCACCCCCCCACTGTAATTCTCCATCAAACTACCAAATTTTATTTACACACATTCGTTGGTTGCCACTATTCTTGTTAATCCAAAATAAAATTGGATCCTCTCAACTGAGCAAGTAATTACAGTAAACGATTTTGACATATGTTTCCCATGCAGAAATGTGACATTTTGGTAATATTATTTTTTTATCATTACCCTTTTATTTAAGGTTAGTGATCATATGAAGCTATTTATTATCACATAGTTGTTTGGCTCCTTTTAAAATCATAATGATTTAAAAATCATGAGCATAAAATCACCTTAATGGCCCTGATAAAAATTTTGCATACCCTTGAATGTTTGTTTGGCCTCGTTACAGACACACAGAGTGACACACACATATGAAAATGGGAGTTGTTAGCTCAGGATGCACTGAGCAGGCTAGATACTGAGCCATGGGGAGCAGAAACAAACTGTCAAAAGACCTGTGTAACAATGCCATAGAACTTGTTAAAATGGAAAATGATCTAAAAAGATATCCAAAGCCTTGCAAATGCCAGTCAGTGCTGTTCAATCACTTATTAAGAAGTGGATTATTTGGGGATCTCCTGATATGATATTTGTCCGTCTTTAAACATTGTGAGACGTGACAGACTAACATGCGCTCCCCACTGGACGCGTGCGAGCGTTTGCTTGTGCAGTTGCCAGAAAGCAATATTTTCCATCCCCACCCGATGCGATCAGTTTAAATATCAAAACAAACTGAACAAATCATTTTATGTGGTGGTAGGGATTGTTAAACAAAATGTGACTGTATGTTTACCTTTTACTATGTATTCAATACTTTTCTAGCGAATTATTCACCACTTGCAACCTGCATTTCACCATTATGCCAACAACTAAAAAAACATGGTCCGTTTTTTTTATAAAAAACGAACTATAATGCAATTTGATACAAAAATCAATCATGTAACAGGTGACATCTCTTCAGATATAGTTAGCTAAAGTTGTCTAGTTCTGACTAGAACAAGTACACACTTTACCTGAAATCAGGGATGTCACTAGAAAATCATGAATGGGCCTAAACCTCATTTTACTCCCCAAAACATATTTTCATCGTGTATTTCTAGAGTAACAATGGGCGTAAAATCTAATAAAATAAGGTTATTTTTGGTCAAGGTTGGCTAAAAGTATACCTGTCTCATAGTTTGTGTTAAACACTGATCTGAAACGACTAAACTTCTATCTAAATAAATAAGTTAAAATCCAATCTATCTTCATCCAACAGCAACAAGTCACCAAACTGGCTGTACTATTTAGCCAATATAGTTTGGTCAACTATAGTTTATAATAAATGTTACATTCAGTATATTCTGTTTCTAAGCAAGATTTCTCTCAATCATTCTGAATCATTAAAAAAAATTAGAGTCATTAGTTCATTCATCTCGGAATAAAGTAATAAAATGTTTCATCACAATTATAAAAAGAAACATTTATCAACCGGATCTCCCTTCCTCCATACAGAATATGTTGCAATACCTTCTTCAAACCCAAACAAACAAGAATCTGTGAAACACACAGCTTTGCAACCGTGTTCCTAATGATTATTAGTGACATACAAATGTTAGCTAGCATGTCATTAATGGGAAACTAATATTTTCAGTAGTTGGTTAGTGTGGTCTTTAAATATTACAACCCCCTATTAGTATTTTGTTAAATTATCTTAGAATGTATTTGTATTAAAAATGACAGATCTTAGTCTTCTGCTAAATGTGTACGACAATGTTGGCGCTACATTTCTTACCTTCCGGTAAAGTGATCACTTTGATATTACATGACGTCTGGTCTATCTCGCATGACAGATTTAACAAACTGCAACTTGTCTAAGCAGTTTTCATCAATGACATTTTTGCGAACTCAAAAAAAGTTTTAGCCTCCATACATTTCTATAAAAATGGTGTTGGGCTAGCGGAAAGTTATATTGATTAGCAAAACTTACCGTTGCTTTCCAGAGCTATTACATTTTAAACTTTAGAAGAGGATTTGCCTCTTCGACCACTTGAGACGTTAACTATTTACAGAAGACAGCACCTTCAGATGAGCGAGTTAAGTTCAAAGCATCAAACTCAACCAAACTTGCTGCCAAATGCATCACGGAGAAAATACATTTACTGATGTGTTGATATATTTGGGGGAGGGGGGTAATTCAATGTCCGTGCAATATCTCTCCATTGTAATTTTTTTGCTGGATCCTTGTAGGACTTTGAGGCTCAGGCATACATACAGTGGGGCAAAAAAGTATTTAGCCACCAATTGTGCAAGTTCTCCCACTTAAAAAGATGAGAGAGGCCTGTAATTTCCATCATAAGCACACTTGAGACTATGAGAGACAAAATGAGAGAAAAAATTCCTGAAAATCACATTGTAGGATTTTTAATGAATTTATTGGTAACTTATGGTGGAAAATAAGTATTTGGTCAGTAACAAAAGTTAATCTCAATACTTTGTTATATACCCTTTGTTGGCAATGACAGAGGTCAAACGTTTTCTGTAAGTCTTCACAAGGTTTTTACACACTGTTGCTGGTATTTTGGCCCATTCCTCCATGTTTTGGGGCTGTCGCTGGGCAACACAGACTGTCAAATCCCTCCAAATATTTTCTATGGGGTTGAGATCTGGTGACTGGCCAGGCCATTCCAGGACCTTGAAATGCTTCTTAAGAAGCCACTCCTTTGTTGCCCGGGCGGTGTGTTTGGGATCATTGTCATGCTAAAAGACCCAGCCACGTTTCATCTTCAATGCCCTTGCTGATGGAAAGAGGTTTTCACTCAAAATCTCACGATACATTGCCCCATTCATTCTTTCCTTTACACAGATCAGTCGTCCTGGTCCCTTTGCAGAAAAACAGCCCCAAAGCATGTTGTTTCCACGCCCATGCTTCACAGTAGGTATGGTGTTCTTTGGATGCAACTCAGCATCCTTTCTCCTCCAAACACGACGAGTTGAGTTTTTACCAAATAGTTCTATATTGGTTTAATCTGACATTCTCCCAATCCTCTTCTGGAACATCCAAATGCTCTCTAGAAAACCTCAGATGGGCCTGTACATGAACTGGCTTAAGCAGGGGGACACGTCTGGCACTGCAGAATTTGACACCCTGGTGGCGTAGTGTGTTACTGATGGTAGCCTTTGTTACTTTGGTCACAGCTCTCTGCAGGTCATTCACTAGGTCCCCCATGTGGTTCAGGGATTTTTGCTCACCGTTCCTGTGATCATTTTGACCCCACGGGGTGAGATCTTGCGTGGAGCCCCGGATCGTTGGAGATTATCAGTGGTCTTGTTTGTCTTCCATTTTCTTATAATTTCTCCCATTGCTGATTTCTTCACACCAAGCTGCTTACCTATTGCAGATTCAGTCTTCCCAGCCTGGTGCAGGTCTACAATTTTGTTTCTGGTGTCCATTGACAGCTCTTTGGTCTTGGCCATAGTGGAGTTTGGAGTATGACTGTTTGAGGACAGGTGTCTTATATACTGATAACAAGTTCAAACAGGTGCCATTAATACAGGTAATAAGTGGAGGACAGAGGAGAAGTTACAGGTCTGTGAGAGTCAGAAATCTTGCTTGTTTGTAGGTGACCTGTAGGTGACCAAATACTAATTTTATTGAGGAATTTACCAATAAATTCATAAAAAACCCTACAATGTGATTTTCTCTATTTTTTTTCTCATCTTGGCTCTCATTGTTGAAGAGTACCTATGATGAAAATTACAGGCCTCTCATCTTTTTAAGTGGGAGAACTTGCACAATTGGTGGCTGACTAAATACTTTTTTGCCCCACTGTAACTGTGTATTTCTCAACTTCCAAAATTAAACTTTCCTCCTCCATCTTCAGCACTCACCTTTGAATTGCTTTCAGGAAGAACAGGAATTATGCTGGTTGTGAGAACAAATGAGGAGATTCGAAAGGCAGGCCAAGTTGATGGGATTTATGAATCATTAGCAGAATGTGGACTTGGAGGCATACAAGATGTGTTTCTGTATTATAATGATTAAAACCACAGATAAAATGGGAAACCGATATCGTTTCTTTGTAAATAACTAGCTAATTCCAATTTGTAATTTTTTTGTGTCCTACGTGGGGTCAACCAATGAGAATAGGACTTGCGCATCGAGCATCACAAATAGAGTTCAATCTTGTGCGCAGGACGTCGCAGACGCTTGTTGAGATGCGCGAGCTGAGATATGCTTGGTGTTGGCCCCAGAGGTCCCCTTCAGATTGTTCTGGAACTGGCCCTGGTCCCAGCCTATCCTCAGGTAATCACCTAACATCTGGTCAGCCCTGTATGCAGAGGAGGCAAAGCTAATGTGTGCTGAGCAGGTTGTGTTTCACTATAGAGCGTTTGCATGACTACGACAGACCCCGCCCCCCCTACACACACTGAGGTTGTCGAATTAAATCTGACCTGACTACAATAGATCTCGCCCCTCCCCTGACCCACACCAAGGCTGTCGAATAAAATCTGACCTGACTACGATAGACCCCGTCCCTCTCCGACCCACACCGATGCTTTCGAATTAAATCTGACCTGACTACGATAGACCCCGCCCCTCTCCGACCCACACCGATGCTGTCTAATTTAATCTGACCTGACTACGATAGACCATGCCCCTCCCCCAACCCACACCGAGGATGTCTAATTTAATCTGACCTGACTATGATAGACCCCGCCCTTCCCCCGACCCACACCGATGCTGTCAAATTAAATCTGACCTGACTACGATAGACCCCGCCCCTCTCCGACCCACACCGAGGTTGTCTAATTTAATCTGACCTGACTACGATAGACCATGCCCCTCCCCCAAACCACACCGAGGCTGTCTAATTTAATCTGACCTGACTATGATAGACCCCGCCCTTCCCCCGACCCACACCGAGGCTGTCGAATTTAATCTGACCTGATAAATTTACTTACGACTGTCTTTACATTTCCTGAGTAAAAGGGAAAATACTGTGTCGGGGTACGCCCTAAATATGATACTATTCCCTACAACACCACTCTGGCCAAAGGTAGTGCACTGTGTATCCACTGTGTTGGCATTTGGGACGTACCCCTGGCTATTTCACAGTGGTGTGGCTGATTGATGAGATGCTCAATCACTGATGTGACACTTCAATAGTTCAACACTTCAGTAGTGAACCTTTTATTAGAGAATCAGACCATTAGAATGTGTTACGGCTGACCCTGACTTAAAACTATTCTCCTTTGTCTCTCTCCTGCTTCTAAAACACCCTCCCTCCCTCCCTGTGTCTAATACTAGGTATAATTAATGTCTGCCCGTGTGTGCGTGTTCATTGTTGGATGGCCAGTCTTTCTCTCCCTAACCCCATCTAATGGTGTCTATTGCTCTTTTTCATAAATCGCTGCTTTGACTGCATATTCTGGCTTGCAAATATTGGAGTTTATCGGTGTTTCATGTCCAATTCTTTTTGGGTCTGTGTGATCTGATGGAAATACATGTGTTTAATGTGGTCATACGTTTGTCAGGATGCTAGGAAGTGCATCTCCTTTCCACCTCATTTTGTGGACAGTGGCCTTCTTGAGGCTTCTCGGTCTAGCAAGGCCATGTAACTGCATTCATACATGAAGACATTTCTTAATTTTAGGTCAGTCAATGGGTGATGTATTCTGCTAATTTAATGCAAGGTAGCTTTTATTTTAAATTTGTTCTGGTAACATCTTTTCAGTGTGTCAAACTGTTATTTTGTTTTGTCTTTATGTAAATGTCTTGCTCTCTTTATTGTTATTTCATAATGATTATTTTTCGTGTCCCTCCACCATCACTCTCCTCTCCTTTGCCTCCCTCTTTCCTGCAAACATCCACCAACCATTTCTCATTCTTACCTCTTTCCTGTCCTCTCTAACTCCACCATCGCTTTAAGCAATTTTTTAAGCATAATTATCAGTAAACCCTGACCAGGTTGCTCTGATGTCACCAAGGCAACAGGTCCCACCGTCCAAGTGGTGCACATTTAGTTTCTGCCCTAGTACTCACACACCTGATTCAAATGAAAGGCTTTATGATTGGTTGATCACATCAATCAAGTGTATGTGGCAGGACAACTTTTGGACCAGGTGTGCGACTGCTAGGACAAAAACAGAAACCCACACCCCTTGGGGTCCCCAGGACCAGGTTTGGGAAACACAGCATTAATATGTGTAAAAGATATGGACTGTAGCCTTCTTTGACCCTCCATGTAATAACAGGCTTTTTTCAGAGAAGACTGGATCATGCTTTTCTAAATGCTTTTGTCCATTAACATGCTATCAGGGATAACACCATACTGTTTATCTACACTATCTAGACAGAAGTATGGGGCCAGAAGGCAAGCTAACGTTTAGAGCATCCACTTACCAAAATGTTGCTGGATTGAATGCCTGAACCGACAACATGAGAAATCTGTTATTCTGTCCATGAGCAAGGCAGTTAACCCTAATTGCTCACAAGGTCATTGCTGTTAAATAGAATGTGCTCTCAGTCAACTTGGCAGAAATAGAAATTGAGTTAGGATATATAATTTACAGCTCACTGAAATACATTTACAGCTGACACATTATTAATCAACAAGTACTCCGTACATCCGTACAACAGTCCATTACTCAAAACGACTATTATACCGTGTATACATACTAATCAGAAATAAAACCGATAATGGTACACGTTGATACATAAAGAAGTATATTGATCAGTGATCAATAACAATAGGCCAGTAATGATCGGTGGTCCCGTGTCTTTGGAATCCTTGTGGATAAAGAACGTGTGAATGTAGTCACGAAAGAGCTTAAAGGGGCAATGTACAATTTTTACTATTAGCAGAAATATAAGCATACATGATCAGAAGACATCAGTTTATGTTTACATTTAATGTTTCAAAATGATACGTCCTACATAATAGATCTGAATGTCTCCCCATTCACACTTTCACGTCGGTCCATCTATCAGTTTGCAATAAC
The DNA here is from genome assembly GCA_016801105.1 of Esox niger. Lineage (NCBI taxonomy): Eukaryota > Metazoa > Chordata > Actinopteri > Esociformes > Esocidae > Esox > Esox niger. Next base: position 10,881 of record JACXGJ010010743.1, read on the forward strand.
CTGTACCTTATTCCTGTTATAGACACTTGCAGTATTATCCGTCCCACCCTAAACCACCCTGGCATAACTAATACTATACTGGTGTCGTTCAGTAAGGGAAGATGAACTTGGTGACCACAGATATCTCAAGGAGATTTCCATCTCTCCTCTGCAGAGTGGAAGAATTCATGGCCGTCATCTGGGAACCATAAATCCTGTGATTAGGATCAACACATCGGGCTGGCATATGCAAGTGTTCCAAAGCACCGCCCACCTTCCCCAACAGACACACACATTCAGGCCCTTGCAATACACACACACACACACACTGAATATGGTGCTGATGAGATGCGTAGGTTGCTTTGATTCGTGCATTACAGACAGATGGTGTGTTTGTTTGTTTGTGTGTGTGTGTATGTGTGTGTGTGTGTGTTTGTGTGTGTGTACCATAAAAACAACAACAACATTATTCAGTCAGGCAAGTGAGTAATGTAGTTAAGGACAAGTAGTTGAGGTCAGGTGATGTTTATGAAAGGAACAAAGACGTGACAGTGGACACCCTTGTTTGACTTCTCCACATTTTATTGTGTTACAACGGGAAATCGAAATGAATTTAATTATGGATTTAAGTCAATAATTCCAAACTGAAAACAACAATTGTTCTACAACTATGTTTGTAAAATAAGTAGTGAGCCAGCGTAAAATGTAAATAAAAACAGAATGCAATGATGTGCAAATCATTGATACCCTATATTCAATTGTCAAAAGTAAAAAGATGATATCTAATGTTGAAACTGAGACATATTGTTGTTGAAAAATGCAGCACACTTTAAATCTGATGCCAACAACATGTTTAAAAAAAGTTGGGACAAAGGCAACAAAAGACCGGAAAGGTTGGGTAATGCTGAAGAACAAAACCTGATGACATATCACACAACTAATTTGGTAAATTGGATACAGTTCGGTAACATGATTGGGTATAAAAGATAATTCCAGAGAGGATGAGTCTGTCAGAAGTAAAGATGGGAAGGATCTCATCATCTATGGTACATAATATCATTTGACTCAGAGAACCCGGTGAAATTCCTGTATGCAAGTAGGGATCAGGAACACTGCCAAAAAACATTGTCTGTGAACACAGTACATCGCTGCATCCACAAATGCAAGTTAAACCTCAAAGAAGAAACCAGATTTTAAGAAGATCCAAAAACGCTTCTCTGGGCAAAAGCTTCTCTGGGCAAAAGCTTATTAAAAGTGAACTAAGGCAAAGTGGAAAACTGTCCTGTGGTCTAACAAATCTAAATGTGAAATAATTTGAGAATCATGGATGTGGACTAAAGAGGAGAGGGACCACCCGGCTTGTTCAAGAGCCCACATCCGTGATGGTATAGGGGTGCATTTGTGCACATGGCATGGGTGACTTGCACATCTGTGAAGACAACGTTAAAGCTGAACAATATATACAGGTTTTGGAGCAACATATGCTGCCATCCAGAATACATATTTTTCAAGAAAGGCCTTGCTTATTTCAACAAGACAATACCAAACCACATTCTGCATGTAATACAATACAGGGTCTGCAGTTGAGGCCTGTCACTCAATGAAAACATTTGGCGCAATATGTAACGAGAAATACAACAAAGGAAACCCCAAACTGTTGAGCAGCTGATCCCCTGTATCAAGACAGAATGGGAAAACATTTCTCTTTCAAAACTGAAGCAATTGGTTTCAAACGTTTACAGAGTATTGTTAAAAGAACAGGTGATGCAACACAGTGGTAAACATGCCCCGTTCCAACTTATTTGAAGAGTTGCTGGCATCAAATTCAATATGGGTTTGTATTTTTCCAAACACAAGAACATTTCTCAGTTTAAGCATTTTAATATGTTGTCTTTTTTGTTTGTGGAATTTAATATAGGTATATATTATTTGCACATCATTATTTTTAGTTTCGATTAGCAATTTACGCAGTGTCAAAAAAAAAATCCCTTTCCTTTTCAGCCAGGAAGGATGCAGCGTACATGATTCCCCAAAATAATTTTGATTTGTCAGACCACAGGACAGTTTTCAACTTCGCCTTTGTCCTTAAATTAACTTGGGCCCAGAGAACGCGACAATGTTTCTGGATCTTGTTTATATCTCGTTTCTTCTTTACATTTTATTAGTTTCAACTGGCATTTTTGGATGCAGCTACAAACTGTGTTCACAGACATTGGGTTTCAGAAGTGTTCCTGAACTCATTCATTGATGTCCACAACAGAATGGTGTCTGTTTTTGAAGCAGTACCACCTGAGGGCCTGAAGATCATGGCCATCTAATAATGGTTTTCGGCCTTGTCCCTTGCGTATAGAGATTTCTCTGGATTCTCCGAATATTTTAATTATATTCTGTAACCAATGATGTTACTGACCTGATGCCAATTAATATAATTAGTTGTGAGATGTTCCACCAGGTTCTTTTTTTGAATTGCACAACTTTTCTTGTCTTTTGTTGCCCCTGTCCCAGCTTTTTTGAAATGTGATCCTGGCATCAAATTCTAAATGGCCATATATTTTTCATGGATTTTTTTTTGTTTCAACATTTGATATGTTTGCACTATTTTCTATTGAATATATAGTTTAAATGATTTGCACATCTTTGAATTCTGTTTTTATTTCCATTTTATACATCGTCCCAAAGTTTTTGGAAACAGGGTTGTGGAACACACATCTGTTATCTAAAACAGGCATATAATTTGCAAGTACAATATCATGGAAGAGAGGCTGAAAGAAATCACACTTGGCAAAATTTGCCAGATGGCAAGTTTGTGACCAAGCAGAAGTCTATGGTCATGTTGCTATGTTTGGCACAAGCCTAGATCCTAACATCATCCTGAAAACATCATCCCTACCTTGAAGCATTGTGGTGGCAGCAGCATGCAATGGGGATGCTTCTCTGCATCAGGTCCTGGGTGACTGGTCAGGATTAAGGAAAACCTGATCCAGAGGATCTAAGACTGGTGAAGATTAATTTTATGTTTGAAGGACTTGGATCAATACAGGTTATAAACCTTTCACATTGTTATCCATTACAAATAGCATGGAGACCTAACATCAATAAGGTCTCCAAGTATCAAGTTATTTCTAGTTACATACAGGACCACAGTCAGGCCTTCATCTCTCCAGGCCAAAAAATTATTTATGATCATCACGATTTAGAATCATCCTATAAGATTTCTACTCAAGTTTTCATCTTGGATCTTTTACTGTAATTTTTAAAAATTTTCTTACGGGACTTTTGCAGGGCAGATCTTGTATGACAAGTCTACAGTAAAACGACACATTACAACTGTAGTTAGAAAATATTAATCAGTGCAGCTTTTGTATGGGAGGATGTGTTCCTTTTTAAATCCTTTCTGTTTAACCGAGTGGCTGGAGAACAACTAGTGAACCAGGATGAAGAGGGATGAGAGTCCAAGACAGTCTGAAAACTCCAGACATGATGGGTTAAAACATGTACAAAAATATTAGACATTCATCATTTTCCATCAATAGTTTTTTCGATTTGGCTTTCTCAGTTGTATGGCACCGTGATTTACAAAGGTTCCCATTTTCTAAAATCTGACGATTTCTACATAACAGGGCGGGACTGACATGGCTATATCGCAGCACCGCAGGGCAACAGGATCAACCCATTTATATTGATCCTTTGGACTGTGTCCCCAGCAAAGGAATGTATACAACCCATAGTTTAGCAGACACCTTGAACAGAAACACTGAAAGACCGCAGACATATTTAATAGGATGAGTGCAGTGTTGGAAGGATGTGTGTTGAATGCGATTAGCATGTTATACACATGTTGCAGACTCATCGCGGTGACGTTAACATGTTACATCACGTTAAACATGTTAGCTATTTCAGTCATTTGATGCGTCTGGTTCACTATTGTTTTGAGTAGTGAATTAACGTAACAGTCGCCATAGCAACACTAAAACAGGTTAGCTAAATGTGCATGTGGAGTTTGTTCACAGGAGAGAAGGCTAAGTAAACAATCACCAGATTATACTGATTTGATAGGTTACGCCTTGAGTGTCATAGAAACCTCAATCAAAATACATCCCAAGTCAACCTCAATTTATTGAGTTATAGTTATGTTTTCCGTATACTTCAGACTGTATTTTGGCTATAATTCCAGCTGCCTGTTATGAGACTTTTAGCCATTACTTACCATTCTTTTCCTTCTTTTTTAATTGTTTTTCTTTATTATGCTTTATTTTTCTGCATGCTTTCTATTTGTTTTCCCAGTTCTGGGATTATAAATACTTTTTCAAATTTTCTCAAATGTAGGGGTCCATGGTGGAAATCAAACCCACTGTCCTTAGTTTGCCAGAGCTCTGCACTACATTTTTTAGAGAGAGAAAGAGAAGGATGAGAGAGACCTAGCTTCACCAAATCATGTTGGAAAAGGGGAACAAGTCAAAGAAGAGTTTTACACAACTGCCTGAAATCAGGTTCTGGGGACTGACTGGTGTGGTGCAGGCTTTTGCTTCAGCCTTTCCTGACTTGTATTTTAATGGCAAAACGTTTTCAAAGGTTGAAATATCAATTCCTCTCAAAGTACAACCGTCATTCATCTTCCATCTCACCTTCCCTCTCCTCTCTATCCTGGCTCTTTCTCTCTCGCTGTTCCCTTCGTTCTCTCCTCAGGGGGTGGTTATCTACACTAACCCTTCCCTCCTCCCGTCTCTCTGAGCCCGGTGGCAAAGCAAGGAGTAGAGACCAGAGAGAGGTCAAAGGGCAAATCATTAAAAGTATGTGAGGTTCATCTCTGGGTTCTTGTCTTCCTGTTTCTGCTTAACACACACCCACATCTAATGTTACACATGCATGCATATAAGCCCTAGTGTACACACACACACACACACACACCGTCCTTAGGCCCCCTGCAGTCCAGCAGCCCTTAATGAGACCACACTACAGGGAAACTTTGCACACTCTGAACTTTAGATGTAAAGAGTGTAGAACAGACGGAGGGAGAAAGGATAAGGAGAAATAGAAAGACAAGGGACAGAGAGCAAGAGGGGAATGGAGTAAGGGAGAAATAGGATAAGAAGAGGCGAGAGAGAGAGATGTCCACTGCAAAAACTGGACACTAAAAGTAACAGTAAACAAAAGTAAAACTTAACAAAAGAAATGTCGACCCCAAATAAATGAATACATCATCACCCTGGACCACACCTGTTTACCCCAGTAGAGTTCACCCTGGACCACACCTCTTCACCCTAGTAGAAGTCAACATGGACCACACCTTATCACCCTAGTACAAGTCAACATGAACCACACCTGTTCACCCTAGTAGAGGTCAACATGAACCACACCTCTTCAACCTAGTAGAGGTTAACATGGACCACACCTCTTCACCGTAGTAGAAGTCAACATGGACCACACCTGTTCACCCTAGTAGAAGTCAACATGGACCACACGTGTTCACCCCAGTAGAGTTCACCCTGGACCACACCTGTTCACCCTAGTAGAGGTCAACATGAACCATACCTCTTCACCCTAGTAGAGATCAACATGGACCACACCTCTTCACCCTAGTAGAGGTCAACATGGACCACACCTGTTCACCCTAGAAGAGGTCAACATGAACCACACCTGTTCACCCTAGAAGAAGTCACTATGGACCACACCTCTTCACCCTAGTAGAGGTCAACATGGACCACACCTCTTCACCCTAGTAGAGGTCAACATGGACCACACCTCTTCACCCTAGTAGAGGTCAACATGGACCACACCTCTTCACCCTAGTAAAGGTCAACATGGACCACACCTCTTCACCCTAGTAGAGGTCAACATGAACCACACCTTATCACCCTAGTAAAGGTCAACATGGACCACACCTCTTCACCCTAGTAGAGGTCAACATGAACCACACCTTATCACCCTAGTAAAGGTCAACATGGACCACACCTCTTCACCCTAGTAGAGGTCAACATGGACCACATCTCTTCACCTCTAGGAGAGATCAAACTGAACCATACTTAACAGGTAATACTTTTTAAGATGGTTCGTTTCACAAATTGTTTGTAACACACAAATAAGTGTTTTCCTATCCTCTATCCTTATTTTCCCCTAAACCATACCCTAACACCTAATACTAACCCCTAACGCCTTATCCTGAAAATAGACCAAATGCTCACAGTAACCCTGTTTTAGGTATTATCCCCCACATGACTCCCAAGTCCTGTAAGAAGGGGACTGGCAAAATATTGTTGGTCAGCTTTTATAATTTTTGGGGGGACTCGTCTGGACACCACTGGTACAAACAGATGTGGGGACACACAGACACACACACACACTCGCTTACTGACTAATGATGATCCTGAGATGAACAGACAATTATAGACTAAGGAAGAGAGAGAGGGAGAGAGGCCATTCATTTACCAGAGTAATGTGGTTATTTAGGCAGAGTCCCAAATGACATTCTCTACACTACAGGCTTGTGCACTAGTCCAACTTACTGTTTAGGGAGTAGGTTGCCTTTTAGAATGCACTTTAGACAAATCTGGTTGTAAGGCCTAAATAATTAGTGTCATTATCCTCAATGATACGAAACTGATTTTATCTCGAGTTTTATGGAAATGGTTTCATTTGGATGTGAAAGAAGCAATCATTCCCAGAGCTTAATAGACAGCAACATAAACATTTTTTTTCTGTTTCTAGTTTTCATACTGATTATCAGACATTCCTCCTTTCGATCATTCACTTTTTCTCTCTCATTTCATTATTATTATTTTTAATTAAAGGGCTTTGCTGCCATGGAAATCATTTGTGTACATTGCCAAATTAAGAGAAAAAGTAAGATGAAATAAAAATGCTAAATAGTTCTTTTTTTGCCAATGTGTCATGGCAGTGGGTCAGAAATCATTCTGTTGAGACTGGACATTGTGTTATTTCATCATCAGATAAGGAGGTTTATAAATTAAAAATTATTTGTTGGTTTGTATGATCTGAGAGAAATACTGTATGTGTCTCTAATGTGGTCATTTATTTGCCAGGTTAGATGTGCAGGTCCCATTACTGAGATGACTTGTCAGGGTCCCGCTCTGACCAAACATCTAAAGAGGATCTGGGTGCTTCTGTAAGACCTACCATGTGGGAGACTGAAGATCTGGGTGCTTCTGTAGGACCTTCCAGGTGGGAGACTGAACATCTGGGTGCTTCTGTAGGACCTACCAGGTGGGAGACTGAAGATCATGGTGCTCCGGTGGGACCTACCAGGTGGGAGACTGAAGATCATGGTGCTCCTGTGGGACCTACCAGGTGGGAGACTGAAGATCATGGTGCTCCTGTGGGACCTACCAGGTGGGAGACTGAAGATCATGGTGCTCCTGTGGGACCTACCAGGTGGGAGACTGAAGCACTAGACCTTCTTCAGAGAGCACACATTTGATTTCTGTGTCCTGGGTGAGGCCAATGTTTTTTTTTGAGGAGTGGGGTTCCCACTAACATCCCTTTCCCAATCTCTCCCTGTCTCTATGTCATTTTTAAGGGCTTTATTGGCAGGGGGAAAATGTGTTTACATCATGTACAAAAGCCTTTGCCTTAATGTCCATCAGTTACTACATTTAAACGTTATTCATAATATGGTTCATCGCTGTATTTGCACAAACCCAGTTTCAACCAGTCAATCATCCTGTGATCCTGTTGAAAATGTCTCCAAGCTGTTTCAATAACTGGTAATGTGTGCGTCAAATACTACGTAATGTTCTACAAATACGCTTACATTGCACATCCATGTCCAAGCGCTAAATCTGTAGTACAATGTTATCCTCAATTATCTGACAGGTAACTTAAGCTGCTGGTTTAAATGTAAGCTGGCTAGGTCAGGATTACTTTGACGTTCATGTGCTGAGATGGTTACCAATTGCCATATATGTTATACTTAGCCTTGTGAGTGATATATATATATATAGCTCCTGAAGGGTTGAAATTAAGAGACCACTGCAAATTGAACACTTCTGTACCTCACTCAAAACTTTCCTTTTCAACGTTTTTTGGAAAGGAAATAAAAGGTGCAGTGGTCTCTTAAAAGTTGAGAGGCAGTGTAAAATGCAAAGAAAAAAGAATGTAATGTTGTGCAAATCATTTATAACCCTGTATTCAATAGGTAATAGTACCAAGACAACATATCAAATGTTGAAACAAAGAAATGTTGTTTCTTGGAATATGATTGTAAAGATAACGTATCACAACTTAAAATTGCAATGATTTGGGGGATTTCATCATCTACGGTACATATAATCATTCAAAAATACAAATAATCAGGAGTAATCTGTGTATGCAAGGTACTAGGCCGAAAACCTATATTGGACGGCCGTGATCTTCGGGCCCTCAGGTGGCACTGCATTAAAAACAGACACCCTTCTTTAGTGGAAATCACTGCATGGGCTTAAAAAGACTTCAGAAACCATTGACTGTGAACACAGTACGTCGCAGCATCCACAAATACAAGTAAAAACTCTACTATGCAAAGAAAAAGACATACGTAAACAACATCCACAAACACCAGTGAATTCTCTGGCCCTGAGCTCAATTCAGATAGACAGAGGTAAAGTGAAAACCTTTCTGTGGTCTGACAAATCCAGATTTGAGATTCTTTTCAGGAATCATGGATGCCGTGTCCTAGCAAAAGTGGAGGGACCATAAGCTTGTTGGTCCCTCAGGGCACAATGCAAAAGCCAGCATCCGTGATGACACGCATTTCTACAAAGAGCACCATTATAGCTGAACAATATATACAGGTATTCTGGAGCAACATATGCTGCCTTCCTGACTATGTGTTTTTCCGGGATGGCCTTGACAATGTAAAAACACATTTCGCATGTATCACAACCGCATGGCTCTGTGGTAAATTAGTCCAGGCGCTAAACTGGCCTGCCTGCAGTACAGACCTGTCCCCTATCGAAAACATTTGGTGCATCATGAAATGACAAACACAGCATAGGAGATGCAATCCTATATCAAGCAAGTATGGGACAACATTCCACTTTTTACACTACAGCAGTGGGTGTCAGTTTCCAAAGGCTTACGGTACACACTTAAGAGTGCTGTTAAATGAGGTGATGCAACACTTTGGTAAACATGCCCCTGTCCTAATGTCCCAGCTTTTTTTAAACATGTTGCCTGCATCAAATTTAAAATGTACACATATCTTTCCCAAAACAAGTCAATGCCTCAGTTTACAACATCATATTTTTAATAAATACAGGCAGAAATGATTTGCACATCATTGCATTCGGTTTATATTTGTATTTTACCCAGGGTCCCAACTTTTTGCAAATCAGTCTGGCAGTACTTGATTAAACACTATTGATTGCTGTCATCTTCCTTGTATAAGATTAATGTCAGTGTCAGGTCCTGGCTGGGGGCCTATTGGCATCCATGCGCCTGGGGGCCACAGTCAGAGCCTGACCACAGGGGTGCCTCTAGGCATCTTTGCACTGCTGTTTTGGTTGTCCCCAATTAGAGGTAGCTGCGCTGCGTTGCATCTAATTGGGGACCGTATTTAAGTTCAGCAGTTCCCACACCCGATGTGGATCCTTGTTTATGTGTTATGCCTCAGTTCGCAGTTTGGTCTAGCCCAGGATCCAGTCCGGCATCCGGGACCGAGGCACGCGTCGGCACCCAACCAGAGGAGGAACCCCAGAGGAGGTTCTTCGACCGGCCTCCGGAGGAGCAGGCCGGGTGTTGGAGGGCTTGGCTGGGGCTGAGGACCCCCAACTAGGGAGACCCTGCGGAAGTGGAGGAGGACGAATGGGCCTTAGTGTTTCGTAGTGGTGTGATTCAGACTCAACATGAGTCCCAAATGCCACATTACTCTCAATGCACTGCTCTACCTCCCGCCAGCGCCCCTGGGGCTAAGGTGACATCTCCAAAGCACTTACTGTTCCATCATAAGGCCTATAATGATCCCTTTATGAAAGTCCCACCTTTCAAACTCTCACATGCCATACTAATAAAGTCTAAAAGGTAAATAAATCAATGTTTAATTAAATATATGCCGTAGAGGGATAATAACAGACTAATTTTAGCAGGAAAATAGGGTAGTCCAACTGTAAATCCTTCTGCAAGTCAAGATTAGTTATTACAGGGAGTGAGCCTGGGGAAAAGGGAACTTCTGCTATCTTACACCTTGGTGTGTGCGTGTGTGTGTGTGCTGTCAGCATTATAAATGCCACCACAGTTCTGAGGTGAGGTGGAAGCACAGATAATGACTTAAGACACATTAATAACTTTTAAAATGATCTCGTTTATATTTATAGTTTATGTGGTAGTTAACGCTGGGGGCGAAAGTTGAGAAGTATGGTACAGGAGAAAAGAGAAGAGGAATGGTGGTCAGAAGTGATGGGAGGAAGGAGACAGAGAGGGAATGGAAAAGAAGAGGAGAAAGAGATGGGATGAGAGGAGACGGAGAGGGAATGGAAAAGAAGAGGAGAAAG
>JACXGJ010010744.1:0-21239 GCA_016801105.1 Esox niger
TATATATATATATATATATATATATATATATATATATATATACCATTAACTGCTATTTCAAATATTTTGTCAGTAATATTTTTGGGATACCAAAAAACTCCTATGACTCTATATCAAACTACTAAATGATCCACAGGTTAAATTAGTACAAATCCCAAATTATGGATTAATGGGAAAAGTGGTAATTTCTGGATAACTCAAGATAAAGTTTTCTTCTATTTGGTGACTAATGAGCACAGCTCTGTGGCAACTCCATGTAAAAGATTTCTGTAGGTGAATTGTGCACTTCCCAATGTGACCACCATATGTCACCCCAGACCACATATGTCGCTATAGTTTTGCTCTGTGATCCAATTAGAATTCTGCAAAATGTGTTGGGGTAACTGTCCTTTTTTGCAAGATATGTTTTTCTTGCTGATCTTTTACTGAGAAACTTTAAAGCCAATTTCTTGCCATTCTACACATTATCTGGATGATAGAAAATAAGAAAATCAATAGGAGGTCAGGACCCCTGGTCATATGCCATGATTTTCCCTTGGATAATGTGAACATAATTATTAGGTTTAGATAGCTGAAAAAAATATGTAACAATAAATCAACAAAATATTATCTAATTATAGTCTAATTAAGAGACTTTCAGTGAGTCATAATAGCCAAATAGCTAATGGGCTAACAAACTTTAATTTGTGAGATTTAATCTTGTGTATTCTAAAATTCTTACCCTTAACATTAACTGTCGCTCCCCTCTTTGCAACACTTGGTAGAGGGCCCTCTAGTGGTGAATGCTGCTCAATATACCAGCTGCAATTCTTTTTACTTTGTCAAAAGTACAAACTTTGTAACAACCTTTGTTCATTTTATTTACTAACTGCAGGTTGGAACCAGTAGGTTCCATAACAATGAGGTGACTAATTGCGAAATGCAATTGCTTGACTGGGGTGAGGGAGATTTGCATAATGCATGATTGTTTATGAAGTGCACTAGCCTGCTAAACAGTTCGTTACCAAGTGCAAGCTTGTTGAGCAAAGGCACGCTTTATTAGCATTCATTCTTACCCTATTCATTAGCAAAAAACTTCTTGCCGCGTGATCTAGTTTACCACATGCACACGATAGAGAGTTGGTGATCAGAAGAGGATGAACACAGCATATATTAATACTGATATATCTGGTACCAGCAAATAACTAGAATATAACCAATTAAAAGCCATAAGTCCTTATTAACTTTTAGCTAAAGTTATGCTAATGCTCAGCGTGTAGTTGTTCACCTAGCCTACATGCTTTGTGTGAGTTGGTGCTGCATGCTAAACTATGCCTTCAGTGGGCATTTATGTCACATTTGCTTTAGCTGGCTGTGTAGTGCTGCTGAAGGTGCAGACCTTTGACAGCTCCTTAATGTGTGAAGGAGTTGCCCTTTGCCCTCCTGCTGAAAGCTGGATGCTTGGGACTATTAGGAAGGCCTAAGACACACAGGCAGTCATAAAACTGCCTTTGCAGTGGCTAATTATGAAAGCAACACTAAGCCTGTGGAAACAGCCAGACAGTGTGCATATGTCAAGGAGAGGCTTTGGCAGCTTTGAACTCTGACACTGATAGCGAGTGTCTCCCACATACAGACAAACAAACACACATCCAGGGACAAATTAAATGTTAAAATGAAAAAGCTCACATACACGAGCAGGCACAGGATTTGACGGCATCACTCTTTTGTCAGAGTAGAGCAGATCAACGAGACATGGGGACAAAACACTGTAATGACCTTGGCCTTGGCATAGCTTTACGAGTTGTTGTAATCATCACTTCAAGGCACCACAGTACCTATTTACTGCTTAACACACACACACACTCTGCTGTGGAATTTGGCCATGGTCGTTCCATGCATTCTCCCTATTGAGACAAATTACTATGATGACAGCTGTTTGTTCTATATCTAGAGTCCAGAGAAAAAGCATTTCATCGCAGTCAACTAGGGGAGGAGCAGAGGGTGAGGCAGAGGGTGAGGCAGAGGCAGAGGGTGAGGCAGAGGGTGAGGCAGAGGGTGAGGCAGAGGCAGAGGGAGAGGCAGAGGGTGAGGCAGAGGGTGAGGCAGAGGGTGAGGCAGAGGCAGAGGGTGAGGCAGAGGGTGAGGCAGAGAGCATAGGGAAGGGAGTTGTAGAAGGAGAAAAATCCTCCTAAACCACCAGAAGAATAGTAAAGAAACAGAAAGGAGGGAGGGTACTGGGATGCCATTGTAGTCATGGCTACGGTGTATCGTCAAGGTTACATATGTGGGTCTTTAACTAAGGCATTGCCAGTTTATATCCAAGTGCTGACTGGAAAAAGTGAACTAGCACCTAGAGGATTATTGAAATCAATATCTTAGATGCCATCCACAGCTGCTGTGCCCTTGAGAAAAGCCCTTAACTCCCGAGCTACTCCAGGGATGCCGCTCTTAGGTGGACCCAGCTGGTGGCATTTACATGGGATGTCGACACAGTGGATAATGTTTGTATTATTATATTATTATGAATATATTATTATTATTATTATTGTATTTTTTTTATTATAGTTTTTAGGGAGTGCTGGGATCCAAAATGAAAAACAATCCTTTGATTCTTAACTTCCTAGTACAAGTGAAAAAGGCCTTCTTCGGCACTGAGTGGGCAACAACACTGGCTTGTGAACCAAATATCATGTGTTGTCCGTGAATGGTTATATGGTTATATTATCTATTGCTCATTATGTCTGACAACTTTAGAAATGGTTAGTCAGTATGGTTCTATCTTTAATACTATAACACCAACAAGATTGGTATTTCCTCAAACTTGCTTTTTTGGATTCACAGGGTGTGTGAGCGTTAACGGCATGAACACTCCCGATTCAACTCAGGAGCTTCTGGATTAATTGAATCAGCTGCACTATTGCTACGCTAGAACAAAAGGCCATGTGCCCTGTGTCTCAAGGACCATAACAGAAGAATGCTACTGCAGTGAGATCTATTGTTATTGTCCCTAAAATGGTATCACTGTTAGTGTGATAGTCATACAGTAGCTTGACTCTATGACATCATGGCCAAAAGAGGGGCATCAAATGGTAACAACTGGGCATGTGTGAGTGGAGGGAATGAGCAGAATGAAAAGAAGGGAGGGAGGGAAGGCACCAGGCACCACGTTTAACCTCCTGTGAACGAAACCTGTCCAACCCTGTAACAACACATTGTGTTTTCATAACAACTTGGTTTCCTTTGTCATACGGTACGAAATACGAGCAGGCAAAAGGCTTCTGGTGCCTGCAAGCTTGCTAAATGGGTCTGCAGAGAACCTGCATCGCTCTGGGTTCAAAGCTCTTATTTTTAGCCTATTATAACTTTGGGACTTACTAAGGCATCTGCGTAGACGTATTCCACGCCGTCTGCTGTGGAAATGGATCACCGGACACTCAATTCTACCTCTTTGATCTTCTCATCACTTTTAAAGCATCCCTAGAATCCAGATCATGGCAGCGATGTCCGTCCCTGGTATCAAACCAAAATTGTTTCTGCTACTCAACACCTAGATCGACTAGGCATCAATTCAGGGAGATGAAACGTGTCCTTAAGGGAATGTTATCTGTAGCGGAGATGGTAGAAGTTGCACCAAACCACTGGTCTAGGGTCAGCTGTTTGGTTTGATATTCTAGAATTTAAGGTGAGGTAATCCGATTTGAGACTTGTCCTAGTGAGAACACAGCACACTTACATCTGCAGCCTTCTTGTCAGCAACCTCCAGCTTCTCCTGGGCATCCTTTAAGGCTTCTGAGTATTTGTCCAACTCGTCCTCAGTCCCTTTCAGCTTCTTCTGCATCTGCAGCAACTCGTCCTCATGCTGAAAGAGCGAGAGAGAGCGAGAGAGAGCGAGAGAGAGCGAGAGAGAGCGAGAGAGAGCGAGAGTGAGAGAGAGAGAACTGCTGGGTGAGATTTGCTCTCTATTCACACCATGGTGCTGATCTCAGTTGTACTCTGCTGACTGATATTTTCTCTTCACCTTGACCTTTCCAGCATGATACCAGCAACCTGGGCGGCTTCACAGCCAGTCCAGCACAGTAAAGCTTGGCTCATTAGTGCGAAAGTACTGTTTGTTAACTGATAGCCTTACCTCCAAGCTCCATTCAGGCGTCTTGACTGTAACTCAGGCCTGTGTTCAAAAGTATGTCTTCTTTCAAATATGCAGATCATTTTGCTCTTTTAGGTCTATTCTGTTGATTCAGGGAAGCTAATATAAAAAGGTTTGCATCCACCTCAACTGTTCCCTATCACCAGTAGTTTAAAGCCTGATAGACAAGGCTGACAGGATTCCTTTTCAACACCATCCAGATATAAATACTCCTATTGGGTGGTTACATCCCTTAACAATCACTCAGTGAAGTTATTCTCTGTCGTATTCCATATTAGTGTCTAGCTGTTTGCAATTTCCCAGTGGAGAGATTGCTAGCTTAGCCACTCCAGTCTTGATGGACAGCCGTTTGGCTTTGCTAATGAGAGAAATATGGTGTAACGTTTCCCTCAAGTTGTCTTGGCATGGTTTGGAACTTTCCAGTTGTTGTTTTATTCTGGACAGGGGTCACTTTGGACTTGAATGTTAAGTGTAATGAACTCAATGCTATACTTAACCATATAACTTTAGTATTTATAGTAAAGTTATGAACTTGCCTCATTGTTTTTAAGAAAAAGGCAATTAAACATATGAAATAAATAAAATAAAATGGCTTACAAACAGTATTACATGACTTAAAGTATTTGCGGCTCAAACACCATCCAATTCCTGGTGCTGATTTTATCAACATGATCTTATTGTCAAAAACCTGAACATAATGCCTAGAAGACAGTTACTTGAAAGGGATTTGTCAGAAAGTCATGGTAAGCTGCCGCTATTTGCATTTATGTGACTGTTATATTTGACTGACTGTTAAATGTGACTGTTAAATTTGACTGTGACTTTTAAATTTGACTGTGACTTTTAACTTTGACTGTGAATTTTAAATTTGACTGTGACCGTTAAATTTGACTGTGAACGTTAAATCTGACTATGACCGTTAAATGTGACTTACATTTGACTGTGACTGTTAAATCAATCAATAAAATTTATTTTATAAAGCATTTTTACATCAGCAGTTGTCACAAAGTGCTTTCAGAAAAAACACCTGTCCTAAATGTGACTGTAAAATTTAAATTTCATATCAATAGCATTATATTATCTGATAGTTTCAGATGATTTGAACACAAATATATTGGTAATTGTTAGCAGGACTTGGGAGTTCTGACATTAAATAGAAATGTTGTACCGTACCAAGAAAATACAACAAAAAATGCACACCTCTGTGTCTGACTGAGTCAATGCATACAGAGTAAGGAAAATGTGTCATTTGGGAATTTTTGGGTGAACTATTCCTTCAGCTAAATTACTAGTTGTACAAACCATACAGACAGGGCTCCAGTCACATACTGCAGAGTACTTTTTCAGGGAAGAACATGGCGAACGGAGGCCATTTGTTACACAGTAGACATATTTGTTGGTAATCAAAAATACATCTGAAATTTTTCTAAAATGTCCTTTAAAACAAGTATCTTAAAAGATGCCCATTCCCCCACCCATGATCGAGGACCCTCCCCACACAAACACACTCTGATGTGGTTGACCCACCTGCTTGCTCCTCTCCTCAGCTGCCTTTCTATCTGTATCAGCCTGTTCTGCTGCGTCCAGGGCGTTCTCCTTGTCCAGCTTCAACATGAGCATCTTCTTCTTGACCGCTTCCATTTTGACAGAGTTTTGTTGGGTTCTTTGACTGAGAAAAGAAAGGAAGAGCTGGAACAATAGAGACAGAAGGGAAAGAAGGAAGGAGGAAGAGCAGAGGAGAGACCAAACTCTGGAATAGAAAGGGAACATATATATCCCAAAGAGTAGATGGCCATACCCACAAACATGCCCCTCCCATTCTAGCAATTTAGCCCCACCTAACTCAATCCTTTTAAAGTTCCGCTCTTTTTAAAGAGATCTACTCTTTCTTTCTCTGCTAAATGAGAAGTGGAATGAACTTACTTTGAAACGCAAATCTAACATTAGTGCAACGTAGTTCACCCGAATGTATATATTGTTAAATGTTCCATTCTAGTCACTTAGCCAGAGACTTACTGTTGGTTGTGGTCAGGTTTGGGGAGCGCTACCTTGTCTTTACAAACAGGCAACGCCTACCTTTAGTAACAAAAGGTGATCTGGAAGGAGAGAACAGGACAATGAGAGTGGGGGCATTTAGGAATAGGCAGAGGCTGTCATAAAACAAAGAGACCAAAGAGAGTCCTATTTTTGTCCTCCATAATCACACACACTGGTTTTGGATTACAGAGTTGTCTGGGGATGCAGGGAAGTGAGCAACTAATCAGGAAACCTCTACAACATGGGACTGACCACCATAAACATTTTGCAAGTACTAGCTACTGGCTCTTAAACCAGCAAACAACATAACAGTGACTTTACTTAAAGGTGAAGTTCACCCCAATTGCTAAAATGTGGGGTTTATTGTCAAATAAAGAATCTGGATACACAGTAACTGTTTATCAGTCTTTAGGATCTGTTTGACTGGCCTCTGTCTCCAGCCTAACTTCAAGTCAGTGTCCCCAAAACAAGCATGTTTTGGCCGTAGACGTTGTATATTGTGCAGTCTTGCATGTATGGTTACACTTATTTCTCTTCTTATATAGTATTGTTTTGTATTTACATGTTTACTATACTTACGTGGTTATTTGTGTTATCTTGTCCTCTTACGACTGTATGCCATTGGCCAGGTCAGCATTGTTAAAATCAGATCCAATGCTAACAAGGAGAGAATATTTAATTCCAACAGCTATTGCTAAAGACTCATGACAAGACCAAAATTTGACCGACAAGCCTGAGCACAGGGAATATTAAGTCCTTCAAAACGATTTCATTCAAGTTCGGCAACAGCTGCTTATATGCCTGACGCCAATACCGCCAAAACTAGTGTTCTTAAACTTCAACATCACAGCCAAAGATTTACTGAGTTCAGGGCTTACAAGGATGCTGAAGTCAGCCACACTGCCTTGTTGGCTGCTGTTGAGGATACATCCAAGGTTTCATTTACAATAATGATTCCACAGATGGAAAAAAAAATTATACAAAATGTGACTTGCCAGATTGTTTCAGAATAATATGCCTCTCTTATTAAAGAACCAATGAAAGAGAGACACATTTAACGTAGCGAGGCGGTTATTGTGGGTTTAAAGGAAAACGAAGAACGGGCCTCCTGTCATGGGTGCACAGTGCCATGGCATCACCAACGTAGTTGGTACATGCCAAAAATGGATGCGTTGCAGGCGGGGCAGACAAGGGGGTCCGTGGGGAGACCACTATGTCATCTATGTCCCCCAATGGGGATATTAATACATGATACTTGGCTGACATTGTCCCAAGGATTAGGAGGGGGAGGGACTAATTCATAAATAGTCCGAGGTAAAACAAAGGGTAGTGAAAAGAAGATGGAGGGGGTTAGAAATGGGAGAAAATACAGTTCCAACCTATCATTTGGTCCATATTGTTTCCAGGTTTAGACCGTGGACTAGAGAACGGGATACAGATGGCCCTGTCAGAAGCAACCCTTTGCGGAAATGTGTGAGCATTGGATAAACGGGGAAGGACAAGTGGTTGTTTTTGGACAAAAGTGTGGCGTGAGTGAGAAAGAGGGGTAGTGAAGGAGGGCATAAGGGAAGGAGACCAATGGGGAGGGAAATTAATTGAGGTAAAAGGAATTGCAGGACGAGTGAGATTGAGCAGAGCGTGAGAGAGTTAATGAAGTGTGTTGGGATTTGATCGATTTGACCGGATGTTTCACTGGAGCCATCAAGTCATCATGAGGGGTTTAGTGTAAGGTATTTGGGAAAGCGGTGTCAGTCTACATCAGATAGATATAGATGGTGAGACAGTGTGATACTTGAGCTAAGTCCCTCCGAAAAGACAGCTGTGTTCTCTGATGAATTGAATTTGATTTACACAGTGAGGACACCATCTTTGTCTGGCATGTTATTTGAAAAGAGGTGACGTGTCATTAAAATAACATTGTCAGGCAAAACATAACATAATAAAATGTCAGTCTTTGTGTATCCATTGCTAATGCCGTGATTTTTATTGTCTGCACCAGAATGTAGAGCCGTCCTTTATCTTTGGATTTCGTGCATGTTGTTAGGGCAATGTAGAAGATGCAGGAGTGAGGACCTGAACTGTGACCAGAGGCCGCAAAGAAACTTTAATTCTTGAGTAGAGAACTTAGTTCACCATTGTGTTCCTTCCTTAGTTTTGCGACACTACAAAAGTTGTTGTTTTTCCACTATATATTGCGCTATGTCCATGATCTGGATACGCCAAACACAAAAAGGGACTAATCGAACAGCCAATAGAAAGCTGATATAGAAATAAGTTATGTTCTGCCAGTCAATACGTACATATTTTTTTTTACAGATAGGCCACTGAAATGTAATCAATTATAAAAAAACATGAACCCCATTTCACTCTGTCTCACGTTAAATTCAGATTTCTCCCTTATTATAACTCTCTGGTACACATTATATTTTTCTTATGACTTAGTGGTTCAAACGAAAAAAGTAGAACTTCAAAAATTATACTAAAATTCAACTTAAAATTGTTGATGTTGCAAATGATAAAACTTAGTAGTAGCTTGACCATCACACCCTAGCACTTACTAGCCCTCCTTACCTCACCAACTGACAGTGATTACCTTTGTGAAGTTTGGAGAATCTGGAACCTGGTAATTACCAATTTCAAGGTGATGGTTTTCCATTGAAACCATATGTGTTGTTAGGGTTTTGTTCTTTGTTTCCCAATGAAGTTGGTGTACTAATTATTTCAGATCATAATAATCAGATCATGAAGCTTTGTGATAGCCTAAATGTTTTAAAATACAGTGCCTTGCAAAAGTATTCACCCCTGTTGGCTTTTTACCTATTTTGTTGCATTACAGCCAGTTCAATGTTTCTTTTTAATCTGAATTCTATGTGATGCATCAGAACACAATTGTCAATGTTGGAGAAGTGAAATGAGAAAAATATATACATAAAACTTTTTTTGAAATACAAAAACTGAGAATTCACATGTGCATATGTATTCACCCCCTTGGTTATGAGGCCCATAGAAAGCTCTGTTGTAACCAATTACCTTCATAATTAGTGAAATGATGTCCACCTATGTGCAATCGAAGTGTCACATGATCTGTCAATACATATACACACCTTGTGTGTTGTTGAGAAGTACAAGTCAGGGTCAGGTTGTAAACAAATATCCAAATCTTTGATGATCCCCAGGAACACCATCTAATCTATCATAACCAAATGGAAAGAACATGGCACAGCAGCAGACCTCCCAAGAGACGGCCGCCCACCAAAACTCACGAACCGGGCAAGGAGGGCATTAATCAGAGAGGCAGCACAGAGACTGAAGGTAACCCTGGAGGAGCTGCAGAGTTCCACAGCAGAGACTGGAGTATCTGTACATAGGACGCCAATAAGCCATACGCTCCATAGAGTTGGGATTCATGGCAGAGTGGCCAGAAGAAAGCCATTACTTTCAGCAAAAAACTAAATGGCAAGGTGCTTTGGTCAGATGTGACAAAAATTTAACTTTTCGGCCATCAAAGAAAACGCTATGTCTGGCGCAAACCTGACACATCACATCACCCAAAGAACACTTGAGTTGTTTAAGGGGAAACATGTAAATGTGTTGGAATGGCCTAGTCAAAGCCCAGACCTCAATCCAATAGAAAATCTGTGGTCAGACTTAAAGATTGCAAAATCTGTGGTCAGACTTAAAGATTGCAAAATCTGTGGTCAGACTTAAAGTGCAAACCATCCAACTTGAAGGAGCTGGAACAGTTTTGCAAGGAGGAATGGGCAAAAGTCCCAGTGGTAAGATGTGGCAAGCTCATAGAGACTTATCCAAAGCGACTTGGAGCTGTGATTGCTGCAAAAGGTGGCTCTACAAAGTATTGACTTTAGGGGTGTGAATAGTTATGCACATTGACCTTTTCTGTTATTTCGTCCTAATTGTTGTTTGCTTCACAATGAATAAAACATTTCAAACTTCAAACATGTGGACATGTTCTGTAAATTAAATGATGCAAATCCTCAAACAATCCATGTATATTCCAGGTTGTGAGGCAACAAAACACAAAAAATGCCAAGGGGGGTGAATTATTTTGCAAGGCACTGTATATATCAAGTTATTATCAACAAAAATATGAAGAATTACATTTACATGAAATTATTTAGTAATGCTTAGTCTTGTTTGAGAAGATTCGAGGACCTTCTAAGAATTACTTTTTTTTTTTTTGAAAAGCTTGGATGTGACATAACGTAAAAAAAACTTCAACAAAATGCCAGGGAAACTATAGGCAGAAACACAGAATCATGAAAGCCTATGTTTTTAGTGGTTAAATTGACTTTTTTCATCCATGACTTCAAAGATGTCTGTCAGTGAAATCTTATACTTGTTTAGTAACATATAACTAAATATTATTGGGACTGGAGATTCCATTTATGACACATCAGTCGAGAAAGTCTTCTCTAAGCTGTAAGAACAATTGTCACAACTGTTTTAAGGGACATCACAACTCTATTGCATGTCTGCAAAATGTAGTAACTCACCCAAAAAAATTCATGCTTCAAAACCTAGTTATTTTGTCAGAAAAAATGGCCAATGTGACAAATGTATTTTTTTGTCATCGTGTGAGCAGTACTGGTCAAAATGATTTCTCACCATGGCAGACAACATTCTGATTTCAGGTTTGTTCTACTTCTTTGTTGACACTGACTGCTAACTGTACAACACAAAAATGTCAGTTAGGTCCAGCTGAATGCTATTGTGTGTTACCCTGAAATTCTCTGTTACAGATTTCAATAGTAGGTAAACGTTAACTGGGAAAAGTCAATATTCTACAGTACTGTAGTACACACAAAATGGATATGCACATTTGTATGTATGCAGAATTTCTTTTTGTAACAATGTGTTACAAGTACACAGAAAATTCACATTTGCTTGGTTATTTTTACATATTTCTTACATATAAAATCATAGTGAACAGAAAATTTGCCACAAAATGACATCAAGAAATACAAGGAAAAAAAACTACAATGAAAATATCTGCGGTGTTCTGTAAAAAACATTGTACCTCATTACAATATGTAGCACTACAAGTTCCCCATTTTCTTGGTGGACATCCTGACACTCTTCTTGGTCTGCCCAGAGGTTTTCATCAATATCACATCTGATGTTTTCCCTTGCACTGTCCCAGGGGGTAAATTTCATTCAGCATACACCACAAACATTCCATGCCGCATATTTATGGAATACACATTTCTGAATGATTTTGATAATTGAATGGTTCATTCTGCATGTGATGGCTCACATAATGAAAGAATGTTTATAAGTTGTGAAGAATATGACAATTTCACTGAGAATCAACTCCGCTGAATCAACAGTTTTGATCAGCAAGCCCTAAGCATGTTCAGTAGGTATTGTGAAAATTGTAGATAACCACTCATGCACACGTACAAAAATGCATGCAATTTGCTTAAATGAATAAGAAATTCAAATCTGGTGTGAACAAAAAAGTAATTGTTCAGAGACTTGAATTTGAAAAATATCTCATTTGGGGATTGTGCCAAAGCAATTGATAAATACTGTTAAAACAAACCTGCACTCCTGATCACAGAATCACCCAGAAGGAATGGGCATACAAACAACACATCCATTCATGATCAGAGTGTACATATTTCATAAAAATGTCACACTCTGCTTTTACATTATTATACCCTTAGCTCAAATAATGACACCTTCAAAACAGTTCAATTTACATGGATTTTTCCATTGAACATATTGCAGGTGCAGTGTGCACTGTTCCAGAGGGGTAATGTTTAAAAGTTGACAAACATGAATGAGTACCCTTAAGTTCCATCCTTTGCTTTTAATTAACCCCAAGAACTTGTCAAAATGTGCACGTACGGTTTTTAATAATAAAAATGACTCTCTAGTGATATTAAAACCACAGAAGGAAACCATCGACATTCATATTATATGTATGGTTTTCTGCAAACAGAAATTGTATATGGCACAATTCTCTTACTCAAATGAAGACAAACACAGGCAGTCATTTTATTACAGATTTATGTACACTATGCAAGCCAGCCAAATATGGTAAACGTGTAAATAACAGACAATAATAAAAACGATATTACAACAATACATGTCAATTAAAGCAGTTTCAAAATAATGTAAAGACAAATAAGAGTTGACTTGCTGTCCATTATTTCAAAACGGAACCCAAAGTCCTTAAGAAAGTGGACCGCAATGTTGGGCACAACATATTTGATGACCCTCAAGGAATCTCAGAATGGGTGACACGGCACATTCCCAAAGTTCAATCTTCACATTTGTCATTACAATAAAAAACATAAGTGATATTGATTGCCGAACAACATGATCTACTTAGTTAAACTTGCAAACTACACGTCATACAGTATATGTAGAGGTACCATAGTGATCGGGTTATTTTGTCCATTGGGATCAAACTTTACTTCCTTACTACTAGGTATTTACTTAACCACGGAGTAACAGTGTTTCTGGTAATCACTTGACATTAAGAATCAACAATTGTCCTTTCCAGAAGTTTTTGCCTGAGTCCCAAGTTACATATACTGTATACAGTGCTTGCATGTGCCACCAAGGAATTTAACCTACAGTTCATGCAGCATGTAAGAAAGTCAATGATTCCATGTGGTTTTGCAAGTCATTAAGGGACAGTTCTATTTCTAGTTTTGTATCCAGTCACTCTTAACTTACCTGCTCAAAAATTAAAGGAAGAATAAATAAACACAAACATTTCGCATAAACAGGGGTTAAGAATTACTTAGTTCTACTTATTGAAATGTAAAGGAGCCAAGTGTCTGTGTGTGTGGCTGGGATGCGTGTTTTGCGGATGTCTCTGTCTCAGGAAGAAACCTTCACTGTATACATGTCATATCTGACATCCTAATGAAAGGATCCGCCACACAGCACCATTTACGTCACTTGAGTTATGACCCCATCGGGTCGTTTATCCAGTCGCTGCTTTTTTATTTGCTGTCCATTTCCTGGATTTAATAGGTCCTCATTGGTCCAGCTTCAATTCTAGATTTGAGCAGTTATAATCAGAAATAATCTCATTCAGAAAGAAACACAAAATAATATGAATAACGTATGTTCAGATATTTCCAAGTTTCCAAGTCTCAAGCAAACGCCACAGAACAAAAAATGCACACCCCGGTTTTAGGTACAGCACCCCGTTCACAAAACGCCACAGTTGCTTGCTAAATACTGCACACACATGAGCACTGAGGCATTTGGGTAATGTCACTTTGAGCATGGTGTGATTGTCGGTGATCGGCACGCTGATTCCGCTATCTGAGGAACGGCCGCCCTCCTGGGCTCCTCAAGTACAACAATGTGTAAGAACTGTTCAGGGGGCAGAAACAGAATCATGCAGGCAAACAGGCGGACCACAAAACAGGTGCAGTCCTGACAGTAAAACAGTGGTGCGCAGGAGGGCATATCCAGAAAGCACAACTCTGTGATTGCCTGGCACACATCAGGTCCCCTTCTACCAATTGAGCAACACTTGAACGCTACAGTGTATCTGAAAATTGTTCCTTACCAGGCGTGACCCTTCACAGGCGAGGATCACCGATCACGTGGATACTTCCAATGGGATAATGCGCAAAGCGCACAGTGTAAGAGCGGTTCCTGGAAGATGACCGTGAGTTCAGTTTACTTGAGTGGCCTACCCAGACCTCAACCCGATAGCCTCTTTGGGAGTTCCGCTGTCCAATCTGCAGCATATTTGTGATGCCATCCCATCAACTTGACCAACATCACCGGGGACATTTTACAGTGCAAAACTTTGCAGAATACCTGTCAGAGGAATTCAGCCTTTTTTGGTGCAAATGGGTGATGTACCTAATGAACGGGCTAGTGTGTGTGTGTGTGTGTGTGTGTGTGTGTGTGTGTGTGTGTGTGTTCGTTTTGTCAAAAGTTTGGACACAGTAACTCTTTCACAGGTATTTCTTTATTTTACTCTGCTCCACAATGTGGAATAACAGTGAAGACATCAAAACTATGAAACAACACATGGAATTGTGTGGAATTTACATATTTTAGATTCTACAATTTAAATGTTTTTTGATCTGTTTAACACTTTTTTTGATCGCTACATAATTCCAAATTTGTCAATTCATAACTCTGATGTCTTCACTATCAAAACTATGAAACATTATTCTACAATATGAAAAATAGTGGAACTAAATAAATACTCTTGAATGATTAGGTGTGTCCAAACAGACTGGTACTGAATGTATGCATGTCACAATTTTTAAACACAATGTGGTGTATACAGTTCTTAGATGTGATATACCCACCATATACAATAACTCTTCATGCCTTGTGTGTATTTAGGTATGTTACTTCCTTTTTAGTGTGAAAAGTGGAAGACTTTCACAAGTTCACGTTATTTTCTTCGTCTTATTCTTAAGAGTAGGTGTAGTTGGATCTAGTTTTTAGTCTTTTCTGCGGGTCATTAGCAGTGTGACATTTCAGTTTCTCGTGGAGGTTCTGCTGGGGCTTCGCCCTCTTCTGGAATGTCCTGAAGGTCTAAGCATAGAGAAAAAAATAGCCAATAAAAATGTCGGTCAAAGTGGCAAAAACATCATTCTTGTTTTTGTTTGTAAAGCCATACTTATTGGTTGAAAGAAGATTTTTAAGAATAGTGTCAAACAGGTTTGTTTGAATCAAAGTCTTGTGATGTCTGACTGCAACTCTTTGGTGTAGCACTCCATTACGGGCACACACATGCATATATTTTTCTGCACGTCATCTTGGATTCTAACATCTGTTTTCATATCAGCTGTATTAACTAAGGTAGGTCGGCTGTATTGATTGAGCATTTGAATGGTGGAGAGTAGAGAGACTAACACTGTAATTTCTCATCAGGGAACAGTGTGAGGGAGCTATGCAGGTGCCCTTGAACAACATCTCCTCCCACACACCAAACAGAGAGAAGCAGAGGAAAGTGAGGTGTTTGCATGCACACACATACACGCGCAAACAAACGCTTTCGCGCACACGCACAGAACATGAGGTGAGAAAGGCAGCAGAAAGAGAACAGCTGCAGAAGCACACAATTTGTGCCTAACTTGCAAAATAAAAATATCTCAATAAAACTGTGTGTGGGTTTGCATTAGCAATACAGAGAGGTCAAAGGTGAAACCATCCGCCAAGGCAAATCTCTGTAATTATTATGCAGCAGGAAATTCTCTTCAAGTAACTGGATGTTTTACGTTGCTTTGTGCGGTTAGAGCATTACTTGATGCTGGATCCCTGACACGAACAACCCCAAATAAGATATATCTAACAATATGCCAGTGATGAACCTGCGGAAGCTTGGGTTTCTCTTACTAACATGCTGGCTCACTGTTTGCTCATTCTATACAGTTAGCGGTCGCTTATTAAGGACCCACCCCGGGGACTTTCCGAGCGCGGCGATGCTTTTGCTGCCTCGTCATCGTCGTCGTCCTCCTCCTCATCCGACGTCACGTCCACCTCCACGTCACTGCAATCGTGACACCCTTCCGAATGGTCGACTGACTCCTGGCAGGCCAACTGGCGGTCTGCATTGGTTTCACTTGCACTGCGAATGAGCGGAGCCTAGGCAAGTGGAGCAACACACCAAATCAATTGGGACACCAACTGACACTGTATCGAGTAATCTACGTGTAGCTAAACTGGTCATTAAAAATGATTTTAATCACCAGGTTGGTGGTAACTAAATCAGATAGTGGTTCTAGGCAGGCTTTATAGCAGCTCACTTCAAAGGGATATTTCTTGGGATTTGCCATCCTTGTAATTTCTGGTTACATATGATAGTTTTTCACAAATAGTTAGAATATGCAGAGAAAGCCACTCCGGTTACATGATCATCCATCTGAAATCTCCATCTTGTGATTGATAGGGATATGTATGAGACGTAGACCATTAAGATGTGATGTTTTTGCTAAAGCAGGCTAATATTTAGTTGTATACAACATTGCAATCATCATCATTAAATTCCATCAAGCATAGCTTGTGATGCTAACATTTGCAAGCTTACTCTCCTAAATATAAATAGCTAGTAAACACTACATCCTGGATCTAAAACCTATTGATAACATCAAAATGATTCTAAAAGGTTTAGCATTGAAATATTAGCCTTTAGAGATATCGTTGGTCATTTTAAAAGCTTTATTAATGAATTAATAAAATTGTACCTGCTCAGAGCCTGCGGTTCCAACGCTGTCCGCCAGGGCTGCACTGCGGGCTTTCATGTCACGGACCTGCCTCTCCAGCTGGTTGCGGGCCTTCTCGCTGTCTCTCAGACGGGCCTCGGATCCTCGCAGCCTTACCAGCTCTTCCTGCAGGAGGGTGTGCTGCCTCTGGAGCAAGGCCAGCTCTCCTATTGGCGACCCTGAACTCGCTTCAGCCACGCCCATGTCACGGGACAGAGAGTGCCAGGCCCGTCCAGTGGGTGTGGTTGGAGCAGCAACAGGCGGAGCCTCAGCGCACAGGCAGAGCTCCAGGATGGAGTCCTGCTTTATCACAGTGCCCTGGGAGAGAAGACAAAGTCAGAAGAGGATGGAGAGACATACAAAAGTCTCTAGGGTTAGTGACATTTATTCTAAATCCATTTAGACGATACTATGACAGTATGAAACAGCAGAAAATACATTTGTCAACTAAGTTTATAGAAGAAAAATAAAACAATTCAAGTAGATTAAAACAATCAAACGATTTGATTTCAACAAGCAGATGTCTTCATTTTTCGACATTACATCTGGAACAAAATGCTACATTCTAAGTGGCAAGTCCTGCTGTTACTTCCCCAGGATGTAAAAAGCACTCAGACACTCCAGCTACTTTCTACAACAAAACAAATGAAACAGTCCCAGAAATGCAGAGACAGCGAAATCAAGAGCACTTCAAAACTCAGCCATATATGCAAATAAAGAAACGCATCCACTGACCTGGAGAGCATGAAGATGGGCGCTGAGGTTTACCAGCCTCTGGTACACTTCCTGAAAAACACACACACACACCATCGGTACATATGGGAGATATTATACTAACACAGTCAGGAGCAAATACCTTACGCTATCAAATAGGCCATGAATATATGTTTGCACTAACACAGACATGCACACCTAAACGAACATAGCCCCTCCCTATATCAACTCAGATATTTCATTGGGTTTTCTGTTAGCTTGTTAGCTATGTAGGGAAAGTGACAGATCACTATGAGGCCACTGTACCTCAGTTCGGGGCCTATCACCAGGCTGATTGCCATTCTGGTCCTGTGAAATGATATTACACACTTAAACATGAAAAGTGTTTCATGCAAACATGACAATGCTTAAACAAAATATGGTAAATGGAGAAATGGACGTTGCCATGGATACTCCAAGGTACTCTGAATCGTAACTGTCAAGCTAAAATAGCTCAGAGAGCTGACAATTCATAGTTAATGGAAGCCTTCGCAGAAAACCTTGGTCATGTTCATTAGGAATTGAACAGAAAACAAGCTAAAACATAATCTTGTTCTATAAGAATGTCCATTTGAGCTGACCAATATGTTGGCATGGACATTTTCCTAAACGCTACTGTCTTATGTCAGATCTGGAGCTGTTGCCACAGACATGAATCATCTCAGATTTAAAGAAACTGGATGAAGACAATCCATTTGCCTCGTAGGTGGATTGATTTCTCAGAGGCTGACAAATCAAACCCATAATGTCATAAGCACTAAAATATCTCCACAGGCATCCTCTGGAGCAATGATACAAACGCCAATTTCTATTTTGGGCAAACACAACGGTGTGAAAGCCCAACCGATAAAAGCTCTAACCTTGAATAACACTCGCTGATTGTTGGCAATCAATCATTATGACTAATTTCTGCTGAATCAATTGGTTGGAGCATGGCGCATTTGGGTTGGTTTGATTCCAATATGCTCAAGCTGTGCATAGTCTTGACTGGGAACCATAAAAACAAGCTTAGTTGACTTTAGCTTAGCAGTCTAATACGGCCTTGTTTTGCATAACTGGGGTTGGCCACACTAAATGCTAATGTTACTTCACATTGATAAATGATTTGTTAAGACATCACCTTTGCTGCTGGTGACACGTGTGTTCCGTTGACAACCACTTCCTGACCATCTGAAAACAAACACACAACAGTCACTCAACAGTCATTGCTTACAGTGCTATGGAGACTACTGTAATGACAAATCAATCAACAGCAGAGAGAAGTCACTCACTGATCGATAGCGCCCCCGTGTGGTTCGGGAGACCGTTGAAACTGCATGGCAGAGGCACTTCTAAGGTGGAGCCAAGTAGCAGCTCACTTAGCCTATCCACTAAGAGACACAAAGGCATAAAGAAGAAGAGTTCGGCCCACTTCAACAGAAACAAGGCAAAACAGGTGCGACAGAGAGCCAGTTGTTAATCCCCAAAACCTTCCCAGAAAGTCAGTAGTTGAAGTGTCCTGGGATAAGAAGTGGTTTCAGTTTTTTAAATTGACAATAAATACAACATCCTTGCCTTCAGATGAATGGTGCAAATAAATAAAAAATTGTTATGCTCATCTATGACACAAGATGGGTAGACCATCCCATTGGTCCTAAACTGAAATGTCCAACCACCCGGGCCACACGGTTGGCTAAAACAAATGTATGCGTTTAACGCTGTACTCTAAATAGACATAAGACATCCGGTTGTATTCCGAAACAGCAATACACATTAGGGGTAGACGACCTCTTGGGAAGGATCATTGGATATTCTTAAACGTGTGTGCAACCAAAAGTGATGACACTTTCACCTAAGAACAAAACGGAACAACTGTCCACGTCAATCAACGTCTGGGTTACGATGAGTAGATGGTTAGGTGTTTCTGTAAAAGTACTAACACGGCCTTGCAAATTAAGTCTAATATATAATTGCGGAGAGACATTAAACAATTGAAATATTTGTTTGTCGGTTCCAAGTAATAGAAAACGGTAATTTGAGATAACCCCTGGCCTTCCGTGGAGGAAATCTGGAAGTCAGTCCTCTCAAATGTGTGGTAACTGAGCTGCCATCTGAGGGACATTTTGTGCCAACGTGCTGCCCGCACATTGGCTGAATAGTGAGGAAAGCAATAGTTGATGCTCAGACTAAATGCTTTGCCAAGTACAACGAAGAACATGCCAGGGTATTTCATGGCTGCTCTACTTCAGCTTCTAAGTATTGATGAAGTCATTTAAAAGGAAGCTTAACGACACCATTTCTGCTTCTCTGTCTCCACCGTATCTATTTAATTTCCTTTCTCCCAAGTCATTCCCTCCCCTGGTAGTCTCTCTCTTCTACCTTTTAGCCACTCTAACCCGTTAACACAACCCTACTCTTTCCATCCCTCTGTCCACTGATGTTCTGACATGACATTAAAGGGTAGATTCTGAGTTTTAATATAAGGGCATGCATGTACTTCACCATTTATATATTTTGGTATTTGGAGAGATTGATACAATATTATGGCCAAATGTATCACTTTTGTTTAGTACTTGGTCGCATAGCCCTTGCATGCAATAAGCGCCTGAAGCCCGTTGCCCATTGAGCCCATCAGATGCTAGGTTAACCTCCCTGGTGATGCTCTGCCAGGTCTGTAGCGCAGATTGACATGGCCAATCTGGAATGTTCCACGTTTTGGTTCTGAAAAGATCCCTAGTTGTCATGGTAGAATGCTTTGGTTTGTTAACCTGTATGATGAAATGCCAGTGAGTTTAGATGGATTAACTTGTATCCTTCAGAATACATTCTGCTGCTGCCAGGAGTTACATCATCAATAAAGACCAGAGAGCCAGTTCTAGTGGCAGCAATAAAGTCAACACTCCCTTCACCATATTTCACACATTTGTTTCTTAATACTGGCCCTCACTCTTGTATGTTCTTTTAGTCTGATAGATCTACTAAACTCAACAGGCTCTTTAATGTCATGCAGTGATGTTTCTGAAGCTAGGTACTGGATTGTACCTTAAACTATAACATCTGTCGTCCAGGTTTTTAATTTATTCTCACTGATGAGTTCACCAGGTGCTTTCCTCCTTTTTAATGATGCTGTTGTTTTTGTTTATACTCTCCCACACCCAAATCCTCACCCTCTGTGATGGCGTCAGTGAGCAGCCTCTCGCCGCGTAGCGCCTGAGGCGTGTTGGCCCGGAACAGGTTTCGGGAGTTGACGCCCCCCGGCAGCGTTACCTCCTGACCCCCCGTGACCTCGGCCAGGTCGGAAAACAGGGTGACACGCTCCTGAAGGAGCTCCAACACCTCCCTGTCCTTCTGCTGGATGTCGGCTGAATGAAGTTGAAGAGAGAGAGGTGACGGGAGAGAGGGATGGAGTGATAAAGCGAGAGAGAGACGAGCGGGGCGGAAGAAGGGAAAAACTGGACTTGTGATGCTTTTTCACCTTTGCTCTCTTACCCACTCCCAACCCTCCCTGTCCGCTCCGTTAAGACTTGTTGACTTAAGTGGGAGAAAGCACAGTCACACATTCTCCCTGTTCATGAGACATTCAGAGAGAGACAGTGGTGCAGGAGAGGGAGCTGCTAGTGAGGAATATCGAAGGAGAGAGAGCACAGAGAGAATG
This sequence comes from Esox niger, assembly GCA_016801105.1. Classification (NCBI taxonomy): domain Eukaryota; kingdom Metazoa; phylum Chordata; class Actinopteri; order Esociformes; family Esocidae; genus Esox; species Esox niger. The sequence goes on from JACXGJ010010744.1 coordinate 20,774, forward strand.
TGAAAATGTGTTGGTGATAGAATGAGCTCCTCCACTGGGCCTGAGTAGGAGGCAGGCAACACACTTGTCCTCCTACACACTGACAGCTGAACATTGTACTGTAGGCACCGTGCGGACAGAGCCAGAGAGAGGGGGAAAACAAGAGGTGAAGACAGAAAGATAGGGCTGGAGAAGGTCAGAGGGATTGATAGAAACTGACAAAGATGGAAAGAGATGTATAAAGAGTAAGAAGGACGGGGAGGGGTGGCTAGAGGTCTAAAGAGTTGCAACTGCAAGTGTGTTTATACATACATACTGTCAGTGTGGGTTTATACCTACATACTGTCAGTGTGGGTTTATACCTACATACTGTCAGTGTGGGTTTATACCTACATACTGTCAGTGTGGGTTTATACCTACATACTGTCAGTGTGGGTTTATACCTACATACTGTCAGTGTGGGTTTATACCTACATACTGTCAGTGT